>JARQOC010000005.1:374710821-374890821 GCA_033576535.1 Allobates femoralis
CTAATGTTGTGCTTCAGGGATACACGCCCCATGGTTTTCCGTGTTCCCTAGAAAGACGTGTTCTTTTTTGTCTTCTAGTTGACATCTGAGGAGACTGCTTACTACGGTTACTTTTACTTTTCTATTGTGTTACTTGTTCTTATATTGACTTTAATCTCTTTTTTATTCTCTTCTCTCTCACATTACTTCTTATTTTCATCTTTCTTTACTCCTTCTTTCCTACTCTCTTTTCCTGGTAGCCTGAGAACTTTTGCTTTCTTCTTCAGCTTCTTCTTCCCTACATCCAAACTTTCCTACCCTCTCTTGTATTCTCCCACACACCACAGATCAATCTTAGCTCTCCTCCTTTCTTGGTCCTACCTTACCACCTTACCCTCCTCGGGCTCACCACGTTCTGGTATATCAGTTTACCTCATGAAAATGACTGAATCTAACATAGCTGAGGTTCATTGTGGCTCATTAAATGTACGTGGCCTTCACAGTGACGGTAAGAGATTGATCCTGACTCACCTCTTCAGAAGGGCAAACATTCAAATTGCCTTCCTTCAGGAGACACATCTGTGTGCGACCAAATCGTATAACCCATCTAGCTATTGGTTCCCCGATGTATATAACAGCTTCTCGCCAGATACGAAGTCACGGGGAACCAGCATATGTATTTCCAGGTCCATACCGTGGGAGTTTATATATTCCAGTTGTGATGATCTGGGCAGACTATTGATGGCTAAGGTCGTGTTGCTTCTCAAATCTTTACCTTTGTCTCAGTATACCTACCCAACAGCGGCCAGATCTCCGCTCTTGATGGGTTTTTGGGGAGAATTGGTGAATTCTCAGAGGGAACCCTGGTGATAGGTGGTGACCTTAATGTTGCGTTGGATCTGTATATAGATACGTCTTCTGGCTCGTCTCCCTTCTCCACAGCCGCCTTACGCAGACTCCGACGGCTATTGCATGATCACCAGCTTGTTGACACTTGGAGGCTCCTACACCCATCAGATAGGGATTTCACTTACTTTTCACAGGTGCACGGCACATATTCCAGATAAGATTATTTCCTTATGGGATACAGGGATCTTCATCTTATCCAGAGGACTGAAATAGACCCTGTTTTCTCAGACCACGCTCTTTGCGTTGTCTCAATCCTACTGCCGTCTCCCATCACACGGCAATGGCAGTGGAGGCTGAACACCTCTCTTTTGGATGGTCCTGTGACCCTCGGGGAAATAGGACAGACTCTGACAGACTTTTTTTCGGATTAACAAGACATCTGACTCCTCTCCAGGCTCTATCTGGGAAGCCCACAAGTGTGTGATCCGTGGGATCCTCATTAAACATGGCACAAGATTGAAAAAAGGGAGAGACTTGGAAATGTCAACCCTATTGGTTCGTTTGAGAGCCCTGGAAATGACTCATAAAATACGACCTGACGATAGTCAGCGACAGACCTGATTAGGGTCAGAGAGGAACTGAAGGGCCTGCTGAATACAGAAGCCAAATGTTGGCTAGCTAAGTGCAGAAGGAATTTCTATGAGTATGGGAACAAATGTAGTAAATATTTAGCAAGAGCGTTGAGACAGCAGAGGACACGCTCATTTATATCGGGAATTGGGGAGGGGAGACGCAAGGGGTCTATCCAACCTTCATCGGTCATAGCGGAGGCCTTTAAGCAATTTTATGCCTCCCTTTATAAGGTGGACGGCACAAACCCTCTCACGCAATCGGAGTCCTTTATCCAAAAAATTATAGAATATATTTCTTCTTCAGGTATCCCTAAGATGAATCCGACAGATGTAGCCACATTGAAGCGCCCCTTCACTGACCCGGAAGTGATCATGGCCATCGCTACGACTAAAAATGGTAAAGCTCCAGGCCCGGACAGATTCTCGGCAATGTACTACAAAAAACTCAAAGTCCAACTTGTGCCACATTTACTTTCCTTTTTTAATGACTTGAATAGATGTGGGCCTCCTCACGCTGACACACTGAGAGCCCACATCTCGGTTATACCTAAACCTGGTAAGGATGTTTCACAATGCGGCAGTTACCGCCCCATTTCTCTTCTTAATGAAGACATCAAACTATTTGCCAGAATCCTCGCCTCCAGGTTATCCCCTTTGCTTCCCAACATTATTCACCCGGACCAGGCAGGTTTTAAGACAGGAAGAGAGGCCCCGATAACACTACTAAAGCAATAAACCTGATTCACCAAGCAATCTCGGGCCCGGTCTCCTCCATGTTGTTATCCACAGATGCCAAAAAGGCATTTGACCGTGTCAACTGGAACTTCAGGGGAAGACCCTTCGATGCATAGGTCTCGGTGAGAATATGCTGTGCTGGATTTTAGCCCTCTATTCTGGACCAACTGCCAGTATCCGGGTGAATGGAGTGCTCTCTGAACCATTCACTATACACAACGGCAAGCGCCAGGGATGTCCTTTCTCCCCACTAATTTTTATCCTCACACTCAAGCCCTTTTTGAGACACGTGAGAGCCAATCCTAACATCACAGGGATCCCCATCCGGAAAACCTCCCATAAGGTAGCGGCATATGCAGATGGCCTGTTTTTTATATTGCATCCTGTCATCTCATTACCAAATCTAATGAGAGAGTTCCAGATTTATGCTACCCTTTCTAATTTTAAAATTTATTTAGACAAATCGGAAGCACTTAATATCAACCTGCCATCCCAATCTTCCGACAACCTACGATCCTCCTTTAGTTTCAAATGGTCACATCAACATCTATCTTATTTGGTGATTAAATTATCAGCTAATCTGAAAGATTTATGCCGGATCAATTTTCCCCCACTCCTGCAAGCAATTGAGTCCGACTGCGTGAGATGGTCCAGATCATCTTTTTCATGGTTTGGCAGATGCCAGATTTTGAAAATGAATATCCTCCCTAGGATCCTGTACTTGTTGCAGACTCTTCCAGTTAGAATTCCTCGGGACTTCTTCCGGAGGATTTTTTCCATTCAACGCCAATTTATTTGGAACGGCAGATCAGCCAGAATAGGAAGGGCCATTCTTACCAGACCGAAAGCGAGTGGGGGCATAGGCCTCCCCGATCTTAAACGTTATCACACTGCTACCCATCTGATTGGTAGACTGGTGCAAGAACAATAAGCATAAGGCCTGGGTGCAAATTGAACAAAGTTTCTGCCCATTCCCGCTGAATGGACTCCCATGGGCAATGGCGTCGGCCCCTCCCCGGCTGCTTACTCATCCAACTATAGGCACCACATTGCGTGTCTGCAACACATTGCCTCTACGAGCCTCATTTATCCCACCCTGCTCACCACTTACACCAATTATAAGTCAGCCCGATTTTATTGCTGCCAAATCCGATAAGACTTTTGTATTGAGGATAGAGGCTGGGAGAGATAGAGTGGAGGCTATGGGTGGAGGAGATGATTGGCCGACCCTGGAAGCATTGTCGTCTTGGGAAGAACCGACCAAATTAGGTTGGTGGAGATGCTGTCAGCTGCAACACTACCTGCACTCATTGCCTCCGAGGACTTGTTTTAATTGGTCCAGGACACAATTTGAATAATTATGCACCGGCCAGGGACCAATCAGACATGCCTTGTCCCTGCTCTATTCTATGCTGAGCTCCCTTGAAGACCAGACTCCGCCCGACTTTATCTCACAGTGGGAAACTGAATTAAATATTAATTTTACAGATGACCAGATTGTGAGAATATTCCAACTTACTCACAGTACCTCCATTAGTTCAAAGTTCCAAGAGGCCAACTACAAATTGCTCTCAAGGTGGTACAGAACACCGGTCAAGTTCAATGCAATGTTCCCGGGGCCGGGTATAGAATGCTGGAGATGCGGGAAGGAACGAGGCTCATTCATGCATATCTTTTGGGATTGTGAAGTTATACGACCTTTCTGGTCTGCAGTGGAGAATGTGATACAACTGGTTTCTGATATTAAACTACCCTTATCACCGGCTTTGATACTCCTGCATCACTGTGAGATCCCCGTGAAGATATATAGGAACTCTGTTCAAATTTCTAATAATAGCTGCCAGATCTTGTATCCCGGTCTTGTGGGGATAAAACACCCCTCCCACCATCTCCCACTAAAACAAAGTATTCACTGATCTCAGGGAGACCAGTTCAAGAAAACACTGTGGGCAGCCGGCTAAAGCGCTCAACACAGTGAATTCCTAGGCCCATTGCCCCCTGGGAATTTTGAATATGCAAATAGCGTCTGTGGAGCCTCGTTTAGGAGTCTCAACACAGGACTAGCCAGATCTTCCTCTAGTGAAGGACCTAGCCATGATAACCACCATATTAAGTGGCCCTTTGAGTCAATATCCAGCTCTTTACAAGCTTAAAGATATGACAAGGGAATACCAAGGCCAGGTATCCATCCACAGACAGCTGTTTTGAGGCGCCAAACCAAGAATTGTTTTTTTCCCCTGTGGAGATTGTTAGAGGTGTTGGAGTATTGTCAGATCCACAATTTTCTAAAGATTCTAGTGCAGAGAGGGAATATAAAATTCTAAAATTCATTAGCTGTTCCACTTCCAATGTAGTATATTATGCTACATGCCTGTGTGGTCTAGTCTATTTTGGAATGACCACACAGGAATTGCGGATACGTGTAAGAGAACATGTCCGCGACATTGAAGCAGCTAAAAAACGACCCCTCCCTAAAGACCATACCCCGACACTTTAAGAAAAAACATAATTGCAATCCAGCAGGGCCAATGGTCAGAGGCATGGATGCATTAAATCTTGGTTCCCATGTTGGCAATTACAAAAAGATTCTTGCACCCTAAAGGGTTAAATGAGAAACTTTGCTTCGTGCAGTTCTTATAAAGACTCAGTCCATCTGTTCTACTCGAAGCTCATTATTTTAAGTGTTTTTAATTCACTTTTTCACATTTTTTCCTATTTAGTGACTTTTGGAAGTTACACTACATGTGGACCCGAATCTTTTGCACTAGCATTTTTTTTTTAAACAATAAATTTCTATTGAAAGGTTTTCCAACAAAGAATAATAAAATCCATCAGCTCAGACAACTCTCGCAGGCGGGGAAACACCAACAGGTCATAAAATAAAGGACCAGTGAGCATGAAACAAACAGGCATTAGGAAAGAGGAACAGTAAGAAAATTAGAACGAAAGGGGGAAAGGAGGGGGTGGGGGGGGAAGCAGGTAAGTTGGAGATGTCGCTTATCAAAGATACCCAGGCAAATCAGGAGTATAGCATAAGATCATCTCATCAGTTGTAGTAGAAAGTAGTAACTTATTATCTCAACATAACTCAAAATTATCTCAAAATATTCCAAAGTATCCGTCCCATCCGCCCTACCTCAAGGGCATCAGAGTAGCCTGAGGGTAAGAAGCCCAAATCTCCCATTTATTCAATACATTATTCTTAGTGAGTTTGTCTAGTGCCAAATAGTATTCCTGGTGGAAGATCCAATTTGTTTTATGAATAACCTCTGATAGTGTAGGAGGGGACTGACTCTTCCACTTTGCAGCGAGGCATAAGCGGGCTGCTATTAGGATATAAAAAGCCGTCCCCCTCAGAGGTCGAGGGAAGCTCTCAATCCTTATATTCAGGACTGCCAATTGCGAGGACAAATCCAATTGGAGACCCGTAACTGAATGTATGAGACTGAAGACTAAAACCCAGTAGGGAGTTATCTTGTGGCATAGGCACCACATGTGGGTCATAGTTCCCTTCTCCCCGCACTGCCTCCAGCAAAGTGGGGATTGGCACTTGCCAAAATGGGAAATGCGGGCAGGGGAAAAGTACCATCGTCAATGAATTTTCTTTAGGTTCTCAATGTGGTTCACTGCACACTAAGCACAATATATGACATAATGAAGTGTTTGACTAACATATAAGAAACTAATGCAAATTTTGAAGATGAAAATTGACATTGCAGAAACTGCTTCAGGAAACAACATGAAAAATGAGAATCTTAGTTAATGCATTGGCCATTGCATGTTAAGCCCGATAACCATACATCAAGGTGTTCTCATGTATATCAGGTCCCTGTCTCCCTTACCTTATGCCTCCGTCTGTGGTGCAAATGCTTATGAGGACACCTCCCAGGTGCCCCAGGAGAACAGTCCAAGGTGTGATTAGAGACAAGATTAAAATCGCCACATATGATATTCAGACCAGATGTTGATTCGGTCACTTTTTCCAAAAAGGGATGGAGAAACTGCAGTTGACCCTCATTAGGCGCATAGGCCGTGGCTATGGTAACAGCAACCCCCGAGATAGAGCAGGACAGGACAACGTATCTACCTCAGAGAATACATTTAACAGTTGAGAAGAAACAGATTGTTTGACAAAAATACAGGCAGACCTATGCCCTCTTCTTCCCACAGTTATCAAAAAAGGCATTTGGGTATAACCTATGATGCATTCTATGATTATCCTCCTGAAGGAGGTGAGTCTCTTGAACGCACAATACATCCGCTTTTGTTTAAGTGCATCTTTCCAAAAAACGGACCGTTTGTATATAGAGTTTAATCTTCTTACATTAAATGAAACAATCTTGATAGTCGAAACCATAACAGTAATCCTGCGACACTCTGAGTAATACGTTAAAAATACGTGGATACCTCAGGGAGGGGGAGTAGGGATAGGGAAAAGGTAAAGTGGGGAAAAAGGGAGAAAGAAGAAAAAAGAGAGACAATACAACAGAAAACATGCATGTAAACCTTGCATTTATTGCAAAGGAGTGTGAGGCCTCATACGGCCCCCATAAAGGGTGGTGGGGGGGGTCAAAGAGGTGTGTAGCCTCTCATAATCCAATACAGCAGAAAGTCACCCAGCCCAATGTTAAAGCCGGGCCGACCTGCTGCATATGACCCCTCAGCAAGTCCCACTCAACATCCCCACCCCAACAGACAAATAAGGTGGGGGGGAGGCGAAACCGGCGAGGACAAAGGGAGAGACCCCTCAGAGAGGTCCCGACTCCATCCGGGAAAACCAGTTATTCACCATGATCAGCCAACCTTCTTCCACTCAGAAGGTGAGACAGAGCCCCTGTCTCCATTGGTGGATCGCTGAGGGAGGCTATTCGAGTCAGGTAACAATGTCCATAGTCTGAGGGCCTTCCCTAGTTGACTAGGGATTGAAAGATGTGGGTCGACCCCTTGTATCTGAACCTGACTCTCACCGGAGTGCCCCAGGTATAATTAATTCCGTTGTTTCTCAGAACTTTGCAGTAACGGGCGAACTCTCTCCTACGTGCCAGCGTTCCCGGTGAGAGATCAGTCAAAACGGACATTCCAGAATATGGCGCCGGAAGGTCTGAAGTCTGGCGCATAGCTTGCATAATCACATCTCTAGTTTTTGGAGTAGAGAATGTGACTAGAACGTCCCTGGGTAGGGACTTGTTAATATGACTTGGTTTGGGGATGCGATAGGCTTTATCCATATGTAAGTCATTGAGAGGGATGTCAGGAAGAAGTGTTTGAATAAATACACTACTTTAGCGCCAAGATCTTCCTCTGCCCCATCCTCAGCAAAGTCCCTGAATCTCAGACTGCCTGCGCGCGTTTTGTCCTCTAGATCCCAAACTTTCAAGCGGAGTTGCTTAAGCTCTCTTTCCATAGAGGAGTAATCCTCAGCTAGTTCATTGTGTACAGTGACGTATTCCGCCATTTTCTCTTTAATATGGTGAGTTCTCTCACCTAAGGCTGCAATGTCCTCTCTCAGCTCCCTAAGTAATCCTTTAAAGTCATCCTGCAGCGATCTGCACAGGGAGCTGATCAGGCTTTTAAGAAAACTCTGCATTACCTGAGTATCCTCCTCTTCCCTGGCCGGGCGCTCCTCAGGGCTGCGGGAGGCACGTGATGCAGAAGAGGCAGAAGGAGAGTGCGAGGAAATAGCGGCGTCATGTTGGAAATAGCAGCAGACAGCTTTTCTGGAGGAAAGAAATCCGTCACCTCTGAGGGCTCCCCATGCTTGCAAGACGAGTTCCTCGGCATCTCTGCAGGTTCAGGGCAGGGTCTGGGGTGTTTGTGGAGGTCAGGCTGGTGATCCGCCGCTGTAATGCCGCTTAATTCGGGAGTAGAGGCAGGAGCTCAGCAAAGTGAGACCGCCACCATCAGCTACCAGGCCACGCCCCTTCCACTAGCATTATATGATCCATTCCGGATAACCAGATGTGACCAACCCGATATAATTGTCACTCAAGAAGACCCTGAAGGTACTTTTACACGCGGCAACTTTTCTAGGAATTTCACTGGCAACTTACTGGTTGCAGTGAAATCATGGAGAACATTCTTCCATTTGTACACAGCAACAAGATAGAACAATGTGTCCATGATTTCACTGCAACCAGCAAGTTGCCAGTGAAATTCCTAGAAAAGTTGCCACGTGTAAAGGTACCCTAAAGGAGATATGCATGTTGAGAACCATTGAATTTACAATGTGGAAGGATGATGATGGGTGATACATGAACAAATGAATAGTGATCTTGTGTGCATAATGGGATTGCTTGTATTATCCATTATTGGTAAATGTCTTAGTTTGTGAAAGGTTCACTGTGTATTAGTGCTGATAAAAAATGCTTTTTTCAAAAAATAAGAACGAACTGACATGATCACACTACATTTGTCAGGATGTACATCCCGGTTGTTAAATACAAAGTTCGAAAAAAACAAATTCTTGAATTGGGAACTGCATTGCTGTCTATAGGTAGTGTGATCAATGCCAGTATGTATAATGGCCATTATACATAGGAATGTAGAAAATTTGCAATTTTTAAATAATAACAACAAAAAAAGGCGTTTGCATTTGAGTAACAGGCTTTATGCTGTTTGGAAGAATTACTTTTAACCCCTGATGCATAGATCTATCATACAATGTTTTATCTACCCCATTCATCTTATAAGTAATCAATGTACTTCTCCTTAGGATGATCTCCATCTTGTTGATTGAGGTCACCGACGAAATTATCTGTAACAAAGAGACATCCTGACTGTGGGATGTCATAGGTTAAAGATTGGAACGTTAGGTGTCACTGGGAAATATGCACGGACATAACAAAGACGGCGGAATGGCTGCTTCCGCCCTGAGTGTGATGGAAGTACACTGAGCTGTAGGCTGATTTTCTGCTAAGGGAAAAAAAAAAAAAAAAAGACTCTTTATATCTGATTTTCTAGCGAGTGTGACGAGCTACGTGTGACAGAGCGCAAGTGCGACAGAAGTAAGTGTGTGACTTGTGATTCAGTGACTTTGGATTAAGGGAGTTTGGAAGGGAAGATTTATTGAATTGCTGGTTGTATTTAATTAATACTTTGCAATTCTTTTTACTTATCATTTCTGTCTGGTGCAATCCCCATTAGGAAATGAGCTCCATGATTGGCAATGCCATCCAGTGTACATCTTGCCACATGTATGCATTCCTTGACCAGCCGGTCGAGGGTGCATACTGCTGTGTGAGATGTGAGTACATTGTGCATTTGGAAGCCCAGATACTGGATCTAAATGAACAACTGACAACGCTGAGATCCATAGACAATATGGAAAGGAGTCTGCTGCTCACTGAACAGCTGCTCAATGGGATAGATGTGGGGGAGGATGGTAGTATGGAGCTGCAGGACCATGAGGTAGCTAGCTGGGTGACAGTTAGAAGGCGGGGTAGAGGGAAGGGTGAGGGGCTAGCCCTGATCTGGCACACCCCAATAAATTAGCTATGTTGGCAGATGAGGGGGGTGTGAGTTCAGGTACAGCACTGCTGCAGCAGGGCATGACCTCTGAAAGCCAGAGGAGTGGCTGCTCCAGTAAGGGGGAAAACAGGAGAGAAGGACAGGCCAGACAGGTGCTGGTAGTGGGGGACTCAATTATTAGTGGAATAGATAGGGCAATCTGTCACAAAGACAGGGATCGTCGAACAGTGTGCTGCCTACCTGGCGCTCGAGTCCGGCACATCGCTGATCGGGTTGACAGATTACTGGGAGGGGCTGGTGAGGACCCAGCGGTCATAGTGCACATTGGCACAAATGACAAAGTTAGAGGTAGGTGGAAGGTCCTTAAAGATGATTTCAGGGAATTAGGCTGCAAGCTTAAGGCAAGGACCTCCAAGGTAGTATTCTCTGAAATACTGCCTGTACCACGTGCCACACCACAGAGGCAAAGGGAGATTAGGGAGATAAATAAGTGGCTCAGGAATTGGTGTAGGAAGGAGGGGTTTGGGTTCCTGGAGAACTGGGCCGACTTCTCTGTTGGCTACAGGTTCTATGCTAGGGACGCTGCACCTCAATGGGGAGGGTGCAGCTGTGCTGGGGGAGAAAATGGCTAGAAGGTTGGAGGAGTGTTTAAACTAGGCATTTGGGGGGAGGGTATTCATTGTATAGGAGGGGAAGATAGTGTAAATAGTAACCTGGGCACAAGTAATAAAATTGGGGGTGGCATGGGGGTGGGGTTAGAACAGTCAATATAGTAGAAAGGAATAGAGGTAAAGAGAGATGCATAAAGTGATGTACACTAATGCCAGAAGCCTCACCAACAAAATGGAGGAATTAGAATTGATTTTGTTGGAAAATAATTATGACCTGGTGGGGATTTCGGAGACTTGGCTGGATGAGAGCCATGACTGGGCTGTTAATTTACAGGGCTATAGTCTGTTCAGAAATGACCGTACAAATAGGCGAGGAGGAGGTGTATGTTTATACGTAAAATCATCCTTAAAACCCATCCTGCGTGATAATATAGGTGAATCTAATGGAAATGTAGAGTCCCTGTGGGTGGAGATAAGGGGAGGGGGAAAAATAAAAAATTACTGATAGGGGTTTGTTATAAGTCCCCAACAATAATGGAAGTGGAGGAGAATATCCTCATAAAGCAAATAGATGAAGCAGCGACTCAGGGAGAAGTCATTATTATGGGGGACTTCAACTACCCTGAAATACATTGGGGATCAGAAACCTGCAGTTCCAGCAAAGGTAATAAGTTTTTGAAAACTATGAGAGACAATTACCTTTCACAACTGGTTCAGGACCCAACAAGAAGGGGGGTACTGCTGGACCTAATATTAACCAACAGGCCGGACCGCATATCAAATATACGGGTTGGAGGTCACTTGGGTAATAGTGATCATAACTTAATAAGCTTTCAAGTATCCTTTAGTAAGACGTGTAGTAGAGGGGCTACAAGGACACTAAACTTCAGGATGGCAAATTTCCAACGGTTGAGAGATGATCTTAGTGCAATAAATTGGGACGATGTCCTGAGACATAAAAGTACACAACACAAATGGGAGATGTTTATTAGCATCCTGAATTGGACCTGTGCACAATATATACCCTATGGGAATAAGCAGGCTAGAAATAGGAGGAAACCACTATGGCTAAATAAAGCGGTAAAAAGTGCAATATGTGACAAAAAGAAAGCATTTAGGGAATTAAAGCAAGTAGGTAGTGATGAAGCATTATTAAATAAATACAGAAAATTAAATAACATTTGTAAAAAGCAAATCAAGGCAGCAAAGATTGAGACAGAGAGACTCATTGCCAGAGAAAGTAAAAATAATCCCAAAATATTTTTTAACTACATAAATAGTAAGAAACTAAAAAATGATGGTGTTGGCCCCTTTAAAAATAGTCTGGGTGAAATGGTGGATGAGGATGAGGAAAAAGCCAATATGCTAAATGACTTTTTTTCAACAGTATTTACACAAGAAAATCCCATGACAGACAATTTGATCAGTCATAACAAAAAGTCTCAATTAAATGTCACCTGCTTAACCCAAGAGGAAGTACGGCATCGTCTAAAAATCACTAAAATTGACCAATCCCCGGGCCCGGATGGGATACACCCCAGAGTGCTGCAGGAATTAAGTACTGTCATAGATAGACCATTATTTTTAATATTTAAAGATTCCATAATAACAGGGTCTGTACCACAGGACTGGCGTATAGCAAATGTGGTGCCAATATTCAAAAAGGGACTAAAACTGAACTTGGAAATTATAGGCCAGTAAGCTTAACCTCTACTGTGGGTAAAATCCTAGAGGGTTTTCTAAGAGATGCTATACTGGAGTATCTGAAGAAAAATAACCTCATGACCCATCATCAACATGGTTTTACGAGGGACCGTTCCTGTCAAACTAATCTGATAAGCTTCTATGAAGAAGTAAGTTCTGGACTGGACCAAGGAAATGCAGTGGAAGCTTTTGATACAGTGCCACACAAAAGGTTGATACATAAAATGAGGGCAATGGGGATAGGGGAAAATATGTGTAAGTGGGTTAAGAACTGGCTTAGTGATAGGAAACAAAGGGTGGTTATTAATGGAACACACTCAGAATGGGTCACAGTTAACAGTGGCGTACCACAGGGGTCAGTGTTGGGCCCGCTTC
This sequence comes from Allobates femoralis, assembly GCA_033576535.1. Lineage (NCBI taxonomy): Eukaryota > Metazoa > Chordata > Amphibia > Anura > Aromobatidae > Allobates > Allobates femoralis. Next base: position 374,723,174 of record JARQOC010000005.1, read on the forward strand.
TATTTAATATATTTATTAATGACCTTGTAGGGGGCATACGGAGTAGAATCTCAATATTTGCAGATGACACTAAACTCTGCAGGGTAATCAATACAGAGGAGGACAATTTTATATTACAGGAGGATTTATGTAAACTAGAAGCTTGGGCTGCTAAATGGCAAATGCGCTTTAATGGGGATAAATGTAAAGTCATGCACTTGGGCAGAGGAAACAAAAGGTATAATTATGTGCTTAATTGTAAAACACTGGGCAAAACTGTCACTGAAAAAGATCTGGGTGTATGGGTAGATGACAAACTCACATTTAGTGGCCAGTGTCAGGCAGCTGCTGCAAAGGCAAATAAAATAATGGGATGCATTAAAAGAGGCATAGATGCTCATGAGGAGAACATAATTTTACCTCTATACAAGTCACTAGTGCGACCACACTTAGAATACTGTGTACAATTCTGGTCTCCGGTGTATAAGAAAGACATAGCTGAACTAGAGCGGGTCCAGAGAAGAGCGACAAAAGTCATTAGAGGACTAAGGGGTCTGCAATACCAAGAGAGGTTATTAAACTTGGGGTTATTTAGCTTGGAAAAACGAAGGCTTAGGGGTGATCTTATAATAATGTATAAATATATGAGGGGACAGTACAGAGACCTTTCTAATGATCTCTTTACTCTTAGGCCTGAGACTGGGACAAGGGGGCATCCTCTACGTCTGGAGGAAAAAAAGTTTAATCATAATCACAGACGCGGATTCTTTTCTGTAAGAGCAGTGAGACTATGGAACTCTCTGCCACATGCTGTTGTAATGAGTGGATCACTACTAACATTTAAGAAGGGCCTGGATGCCTTTCTTGGAAACTATAATATTATCAGTTATACATACTAGATTCTTTGATAGGGCGTTGATCCAGGGAATTAGTCTGATTGCCGTATCTGGAGTCAGGAAGGAATTTTTTCCCCCAATGTGGAGCTTAGTGTTGCCACATGGTTTTTTTTTGCCTTCCTCTGGATCAACATGTTAGGCTATGGGTTGAACTAGATGGACTTAAAGTCTTCCTTCAACCTTAAAAACTATGTAATCGGCAGAGTCCATGCACCTAGCTTCCGGCTGCGCTCCTAACCACGACAAGAGGCATCCTCATTGGCCAGTTTTGAGTCAGGTGATCCTGTGACTCTCCGACTGGGGATTGGCCAGAAACGATGGGCGAGAGGGCCTGGTGGAGCGGGGCGGGCGGCAGGACAATGCTCTCACACTTGGGGTAAACATATAAAAGGTGGAAAGCTAAGGGGCTTCTGTGCACCCCATTGAAAAAGCAGCAGGGAAATGCGTCCGGAGGCACCTGGACCTTTGAATCCCTGATGACATGGGTAAGCAGTGAATGGCACTGGGGGGGGTTTTGTAGGAAAGAGAAGCCAGGACCAAGATCGCCCTGGAATAAGACATAATGATAGCATGTAAGAAAGCACTTGCACTTTATTAGGCTGCAGCAACAGCATATATCCTATATACCACTGAGCCACCAATAGATCTTGTGTAGCTGGGTTTTTAGGGGAGCACAAAAACGTTCCTGGTCTTGAGAACCTGAGTAAGGCCCATACATATGAGCCATGTGTTAAAGAAGTAAGTGGGTGGATATGGGCACAGATTATTGTCTGGCTTAGGCTACCTTCACATTTGCGTTTTTGTCCGCCGCATATGCTGCGCATGTGCATGTCAAAATGCATGTATAAGCAAGCATGCGCATATGCATGCGTTCAATGTACGTTGCGTATACCTGTGCTCGTATGCGTTTTCGATCATGCGCATGCGTTTTTCATGCGCATACGTTTAATACATTGGTCACGATTTCACTTGTCCCACCTACTGGCACGCCCATGGGCTTGTGCAAAGGCCCATATGTATGCGCATCGTACGCACCATATGCAAATCCTCACGCACGCTTGCGCTCTCATAGGGCTTAATGCATTTTGTATCAGCGAGCGTGCGCAAGCGCGCGCTTGCGGACGGTGGGAAAGTTTATGTGCGGCAAAAAATTTAACATGTTGTGTTTCCAGGTGCACCTAATTTTCCTACAGGGTACGCATGCGGACAGATACGCAGCCGTGCGCGAGCAAAAGCAGTGTCTTGCGTACGATGCGTATGCAATGATAAAGATAGGTGCACAGTCCCCATGCGCATTTGAATATTGTTGTCCGCAGCGTGCGCTGCGGATACATACGCAAATGTGAAGCCAGCCTTAATGTGATTTTCTGGATTTTATTTTTGATATTTTATCTCTAACTGTTAAAATTAACCTACCCTTAAAACTATAGACTGTTCATGTTTTTTTCAGTGGGCAAACTTAAAAAATAGCAAGGAATCAAATACTTATTTCCCCACTGTATCTCTAATGGTGAGGCGGTCTGAGCCACCATCCTTGCCCTGCTCCTAGCTAGCCCTGGTGTAATACCATAAGACCCCACAATAAAACAAACAAAAAAGATATCAAACAAACTATAAATCGCGAGAGACAACAGCTGACACCACTTTAACCAGATCTCCAGCTGCAGCTAGACACAACCTTCTTTCACCAGGTCAGTTTGAGAAATGAAACTCTATCACAGGCGGCATGTGAAGGGCCATGTGACAATTTATAGGAAGTGGGTGTGGTAATCAATCAGGTAGCAACACAGAAGCTGGCTTGGAGTTGCCAGCACGGTAAAACTAACATTAACCCTTGCTGACGCAGATGAAATGAAACTAAATTCAATCCAGAAGACCCAGAGCTTTCACAAGACTCAAAGTGAGCTGTGAAAGTGATGTTCAACATCTTTATCAATGATTTAGATGAAGGAATTGAGGGTAAACTTACTAAATTTGCTTATGACACAAAGCTAAGAAGAATAGCTAATACTAGAGAAGAGAAAGAAAGGATTCAAAAGGATGTAAACAAACTGGAACAGTGGGCAGCAGCAACAGAATGGTTTTAACAGGGAGAAATACAAAGTCCTATATCTTGGCAAGGAAAATTAAAAGAACATAGAGAATGAGAAGAATAGGGCTCAGCAACAGCATATGTGAAAAAGATTTGGGTATACTAATAGATCACAAACTGCATATGAGTCAACAATGTGATGCACAGCAAAAAGGGCAAACACAATTCTGGGATGTATTAACAGACGCATACAGTCTAGATTACATGAAGTAATTACTCCCTCTATTTTCTTTGGTCAGACCTTATCTGGAATACTTTATCCAGTTTTGGGCACCACATTTTAAAAAATATCCAATGTTCTCCCATCATATGGAGGGCATGTTCAGAGAACACATACCATATATGCTGAAAGGGAAGCCATTGCCCGACTTACTACAGTGTGATGAGAGGTTACATCAAAAGGTTACAACTGTCACACAGTGGGTATTGCGCAGCGGATGAACCTTAAGTGTACCAGGAGGCAACCTAAGTGACATCACCACACGTCACATTCGCTGTTCCATGATATAGTGTGAGACAAAGGGAACATGACAAGCAGTGACATCACTGAGGTTACCCCAGGTCACACTCAAGGGATATCCACTGTGTGACAGCAGTAACCTTTGTGACGTCACTGCTCATCACACTGTAGTGAGTTGGACAATGGCTGTTCTTACACCATATGATAAATGCGTTCCCTGATCGTGCCTTGCGTATACTGGGAAAATGAAACTTCGAGGGATTTCCATGGGACTGCACCAAACCTTCCTGTATTTTAATAGGGAATAACTTGATTCATGAGCGTGCCTCCTGTCTTTTTATGTCTTGCAGACTTGTTTTTGTGGACTACGTCGGATTCATGGATTACTCCAGTTTTTTTTTTGGGGGGGGGGTTCAATATATTGTTAAAAGAGGGATTGTGTCTGCAGTTTAATTTCAAAAACACTACAAAGAATGGCTGGTGACCACTTATACAGCTCTTATCTATTCCTCAGTTCCTCAACTTGGTTAGACCACCATTGTAAATAAGTCCTTGTAATTTGTGTCACCTCATTGTTAGATTGTAAACTCTTATGACAAGGGCCGTCATTATTTCGCTTTATTTATTGTATACTTTGATAACTGTTACTTATAACTGTTTGTATATGAACCTCTGAATTGTAAAGCGCTGCGGGATATGTTGGCGCTATATAAGTAAAGATTATTATTATTATTTCAAATCAAATATTTTTTGCTGTGTTTATTTTTGTTATTACTGACTGGGTGACTAATGTTGGATATCTGATATACGCCCTGACATAACAAACCCCCTGGGCTTGATGACAGCTGTCATTACACAGCTGGCATCAACCCCAAATACCATGACCTCATTTGCCACTGCACTAGGGTAATAGGAAGAGCTGCCGCAAAGCACCAGCACTTGCGCATCTACTGGAGGTACCAGTTCTGGAGAGGCTGCGGTTTGCTATTTTTAGGCTGGGGAGGTCCCATTGAACCATAACCCTTCTCATTCTGAGAATATTAGACCCCAGCGTTCAACTTCACGTAGGCTGGTGATCCAATTTGGGGGTAAATGATAATATGAAAGGTTCCCCAGGCCCTACTTACACCTTTTCAACAGACGAGAATCCTCAGATCCTGCGGGGGTTTCTTCCAATGACACAGAGGATTTCTGGCTGCCAGCAGGTAGTCTAGCTACAACAATCAACCAGGTAAGGAGAAAACAATGTTGCGCTTCAGGTCCTTCAATATGTCCAACTTTTACTTTTAACTGTAAAAACACATCAAGAAGAAGTGCAGTGTATGGGACTTTGGACTGTTTTGAGAACTATGGCTCTTCAACTGGTCCCGCCAATTTGGGGTGTACCCAATGATTTTTTAAAATTATTATTTCTTTATAAATTAATACGGTAATTAAAAAACAGAGTTTTGTGACCTCTGTTTTGGATTACCAGCAAAGGCAAAGTTGCTGGCTATCAAAAATAGGGGGGGCCCACAGTTTTTTTTAATTAATTATATATTTAGTGGCTAAATATGAGGCTAAACTCCCTTTGGTGCCATATGAAAGTCATTAAAGGGTACAAGGTTAGAATATGTATTGGGGTGAGACATTATAAAGCTGTTTGACATCTATCTACTCTGTTTATTATCTATCATCTATATCTCTATTTGTTCTAGTATCTATCTCTATCTTTACATGTGTTAGACGGAGGCCATGGGTACCAAGGCCTCTGTCGGCCATATTGTCTGTTTGAAAAAAAGTAACTTTAAACTTTCTCTGTTAGTAGAAATCTAAATGTCATGTCTTCTAGCTATAAGCAATGACCTAACCTGTATAAGAAAACAGATACTCGTTGATTAGATTTGGTCTGATCATTTAGCAAAATTTATAATCAGTTCATGAGCCAGTTCTGAATTTGTCTTATTTTTTGTGGTGTATTGTATCCCTCAAGGCTAATATGACGTTTCTTATAATCAAGAACAGAGCTGATTAATGTCAATAAGTTGTGATTTGTGCTTGGTCCCAAAAAGGCTATTATAAGATAATTTATATAAATGAACTTAAGTGTAGTATATAGTTAGTAATGAAATTAGTGTGTCTTTTTCATGTCTACGTGAAATGTAAGTATTGCCTTTGTCAGGATGAGGTCATTATGTATCCATTGACAATAATGGCCACTAACGTTATCCAATGATTCTCTATGGAGAAAATTGTATAAAAACGCCCTGCTTTAGACAGGCGGGGCGACACTATTCCATCTTGTGTGCCATGCGCGCCTGTCATTCTGGTAACCAGCCAGCCATACTGCTTTTGCTGTAAAACTCTGTATTTTTTCCTACCCGAATAAAACCCACTTTTGGTTCTGAAGACGCAGTCTATGGAGTTTATCGAAAGAACTAATTGAAAGAGATTATTTCTATCAAATGGCGAGCTACAGCCCGGTGGAAAGGGGGGAGATGATCCTATATCCTTTCTGAAGAACCTAGAAGATTCCTGCAAGTAAAGCTGTGAACCAAAGGGGTGAGAGGGTGAGGAATGGACTTTTCTTTCTCTTTTTTTTTTTGCCTTTATTGCTAAAAAGGCGTGATGCATCACGTGAAATCGCATTAAGGAAATCAGCCGCTGAGAATCTCTCGTTTGCGCTCCTATCTACCCTGAAGTAACCAAGACTACAGTGCCTCTACGTGAGTTATACAAGGACGTGATTAACGCCGAGGGTACGGAGAAGGAGACGTGTGGCAACGTAACGAGTGAGGCTGATCATACGGCTGGACTTCTTTTGGTTGACCAAAGCCGGCACGTGTCTTCCATTACAGAGGTGTGAGTATCTAACTTTTGCCTGTAAATTGCATTAAGTTGATACTAAAAGCAGTTTATAAATGTCCTTGTGTTTCCACCGCTATGGAGTGGCTAAGGAAACGGACTGACAGGCACGCTGAAACCCCATAGCTAGAAGGGGTTAATGCTGAACCACTTGGTTAAATTGTATGCAGTGGTTCACAGAAGAAAGTAGACATCTTGACAAGAAAAAATTATTAGCAGAAAGGGCAGCCGAATAGCGGCTTTGTGTAAGTTAGTTATAGCTCAGATCAGGCTAGTGATAGACAGCTTCAAAGACAGTACGTTAATGTAGTTACACAGGGAGGGGCAGCGGAGCAGTGTATGGAGAGAACACAGCAGCTACTGATACAATGACAGGAGTAGTAGTAGTGTCACAAAGGGAGGGGTATGAGATACAGCGGCTGGAGGCAGACAGAAAGGAGGAAGAGACATCCATCCATGGTTAGAATCCTTTAGAATCAGGAAAAGAAATTATCTTAGAATTAGAAGATGGGCTGCCTGGTGTGTAACGTTTGATAAGTATTTTTTGATAGAATAGATCAGAAAGATGATTATGATCTGATGGAATAGATTTTAGAGAATACTTGGAAAGGTTTTGCAAGTTAGGGATTTTACATAATGCTAAATTTGTGGAGGACAAAATTAGGGCATTGGTAACCATTGTTAGGGAAAATGCCATCCTAGACTAAGGGCGATGATACAAATGTTTTTGCATATCGCCCTGCCTGAATGGCATCTGCTGTGGACAGGAGACCAGGACTTCCTGGGGGTTATGGCCAACTGCTGACAGCGGGCCAATCCCAGTCGGCAGAAGCCCCTAGGAACTCCATGGGTCCTCTTGTATGTTATCCTTGTGGGCAATCAGGGTATCTTAGACGTCAGTGTTCCAATTTAGCTCCCAGGGATGATTCACAGGTGCAGCAGTAGCCTACCTCTACAATGTCACAAGATCCGTATGAGGGAGCCAGTGCTCCAAATCCTGCTATTAAGAACCCTGGACAGCCAGCGGTTAACGGCCCCAAACCGTGCCAGCAGTACAATGGTCCTCAGATAGTTAACCCTGTTCTTCGGGGGCCTTTTGCCCCGTCACCCAATTATGCGACCCTTGTCCATCCCAGCAGACAGATCCATGCTGTGAGGAGAGCTCACCCTCCTCCGGGAGGAATTCCTCCCACCCTTATGCTCCACTGATTCAGGAGCTGGGGGGGACGAGGAAATGGCTCTTTCAAGCGATCTGTCCGGCTCGGAGGTGACAGCAGTGGGCTGTTCAATTGCCTCTGGTGAGGTTGGTGAATTTTTTTGGGCTTCCTACTGCCGGTACTGATTGATGCATTGAACTGTTCTCCTGAGCCTCTTGGCAAAATTATCCCTAGGCCAAGATGGACTGACCTTATGTCAGAGGGACAATAGAGGGTACCAAAAATTGGGAAGATTTTTTAATTGATAACAGGAGCCTCTGTTTCAGTAACAGAACACAAATTGCAGCTCCCCCCGGGCTGCCAGACACCACAACTTTAGTGGGATTTGAGGGCTCCTGTATACAGGCGAGCATTCGGTGTGAACTTTGGATCAGTCCGCAATTAAAGTTTTTTTATTAATGGGTCAAATGTGTTGTCAGCCATGGGTATCATTGTTGATTTGTGTAATAAGGTCTTATGGCGTGACAAAGGAACTACTGTTTGTTCAGTTATTATGGATGCTGCAGAGTTGAAAATGTCACAGTCATAAATTAACCGTTGCTAGTTTGTGCTCAGTTGATAATGAAGATGTCATGCCTGAGATAAATTTTGCAGACACGGCTTTGAAACATGAATTGGTGCAATCTTTTTCTCATTTATGGGTTTCAAAATGTACAGATTGCGGACTGATGCAAATTTTAATTAAGATTGACAGCGACCGTCTACCACCCTTTCAGCGCCAATACCGTATTCCTGAGGAAGCAATTCCTTACATAAGGATTGCTGTCAGTGAATTGGAATAACAGGGCGTGATTGTACGAGGCAACCCCCCTGTGCAATAGCCCAATCCTGCCTGTAAAACAAAAGAGGATGGTAGCTATCGCATGGTCATGAATTTAAGACTTGTAAACAAATACACCCCTCAGCAACACATCTCGGTCCCTGAAGTGATGTCACTGCTGAGGAGTGAATGTCAGGTTTTTTTTCTCTCTTGTTTGAATATTGCGAATGGCTTTTTCTGCGTACTCATTACACCTGAGTCGGCTCTCCGTTTTGCATTTACCTTAGAAAATGTCCAGTACCTGTTCTAGTCCAATTTATTTCCTTCAGGTGTTGGCACAGGTATTGGAACCCCAGGGGTACGGAGACAAAGTCCTGCAATATGTCAATGATTTCTTGATTTAAAATTTATGGACTCAAATTGTTGATGAAACTGAACACAAAGAGATTTAGTTCAATATGTGTGATGCAGCTCAATATTAAATGTGAGTCGGGACAGAGTACAGCTGAATGCAACCAGAGGTTAAATGTTTGAATGTGTGTCAGTTTCAAAAGAGGGGACATTCATTCAAGCTGTACCTGTACCAAATCAATATCACAGAACTCAGAATGTTTCTGGGTCTTGTGAATTTTTTTTCAGAGAATTTATTGAGGATTTGGCTTGCCTTGCTAAAACCTTTGTACATCTCCTAAAAGGTATTGAGAATGAGTTTACCACAATCACAATAGAGGGAGACGCCCTGCAGGCTTTTGAAAATGTAAAACATGCACTTTAATTGGCTTTTCACCTTGATTCTGCAGACCCCCCATGTAACCTTAAAAAAACACTGCTTACAGGCAAAGCTTGGGGTGTGAATTCTCAGAACAAGCCGCTTCAGCATGCAGATATTCTCAAGCAAATTGTGCAGAAAGGCAAAGAATTTCCAAATTTATGGTCCTTCTGTAAAATCAAAGGACATCAAAAGCTCACATCTGACCCCTACATCGTGGACAATGCATATGTAGATTCCGCAGCCAAAGAAGCCGCCCTGATGGACGTTGACAGATATCCACAGGCTACTATCTCTGCTGTCACGCAAAGACCCCGGGAGGAGCCGCTCCCTTCTGCATCTCAGTTCCACAACCTCTTAAAGGCACAGAGAGAGCAAGGAGATGCATCTTTATTTAACTCCCTTGAATCAGTACCCATTGATAAAGGACAATATCTGTATTACAAAAGGGTTGATGACAAATTGTTACCATATATCCCAACTATAATGATTAAGTCTCTGATTAAATTTAATCATTCAGTCTTTGTTCAGCCAGAACCAGAAGCGCTCTTACAGCTAGTACAAAGGAAAAATGTGCCATCCCCAAAGTGGCTGATGGTCCATGGTAGTCGATTCAAATTGACTTCATTGGTCCATTCCCTCCAGCAGAGGGAGGATTCAGGTATGCCTTGGTCATTGTTGATGTTTTCTCAAAATGGGTTGAGGCCCTGCCTGCCACAAACAACGGCCTCCTCTTGTGGAAAGATGTGTTTTCACACTGGGGCTTCCCAAAATTAATTGAAAGTGACAATGGACCTCACTTAGTGAGACAAATCATGACCCACTTGCCTGGCAATGAGAGCTGCAGCCTCAGAGTCAACAGGAAATTATATGAGTCCAAATTTGTTGTGGGAGCTTAGCTCATGGTTAAGAATCTTAGGAAAAAAAGGACCGTGGGATTCCAATTATAAAGGCCCATTTGTTATCACACAGGTGATAGGCCCAACTGTTTTGGGAGTGCTAAGGATTAGCAAGCCAAGAGACAAAAGGTGTTAAAATTGTTCATCAATGTAAGCTTGTTATACTGCCAGTTGAGAATCCTAGTGATGCTGGTGAGAACTGATACTGCGCTTTTATTTTATTTTTCAGGTCCCCTATTGGATCGGGATCCATGAATCCGCCTGTTTCCCTGACATCTCACACCATCCAGTGGGACCCGGACAGTGTGATCGAGGGGGAAGACCGTGAAAGCTCCGAGGGAACAGAACAAGATCGAGAGCCACGGATCAAAGGACTCAGAGACTGTTATGGGACTTGGGACTCGGACACTTTATGTTTTTTCACTTCTGTGATGATTTTTTTGTTTTGTTGTGTTTTTTGCTTCTTTTTAGGACTATTTGCCCACACCTGAACTGTGAATAGACCTTAGGAGCCATGGAGCAAAGAAAATTTTTGAATTTTTTCTTTTTTTGAAAGATTGTAACGGGACTCATTAATACTTAGGAACTCTTACGTTGGTGATATTTACTGTAGATTTTTTTTGCTACTTTGTTTGTTTTTTTCCTATATGTGTTTCATAGGTAGTAACCTAAAAGTCTAAAAGTTTTTCAAAAAAGAATCTGGCTCATGTTGAGGAACTAAATAACTTTCAGGCCCGTGTAATAACACATAGTACCACTTTTATCAGACCATACCGGAGACTTGGTGCGGGTCGGGTACTTACTCCCAGACCATGCTCACTTGTAGGTTGTACACCTATTGTTAGGGCCCTTCTTCCAAGGGTACCGTCAGTCCCTCCCAACACTCCTACTGACCAGGGAGTGTACGAAATTATGTATTCCCTCAATACCATATATGAGAATTAGGACTAGACTCATATGCCAATTTGCACTTTGGGTAAATTATCAAATTACCATAAGTACAACAGAGGGATTTGTTAGACGGAGGCCATGGGTACCAAGGCCTCTGTCGGCCATATTGTCTGTTTGAAAAAAAGTAACTTTAAACTTTCTCTGTTAGTAGAAATCTAAATGTCATTTCTTCTAGCTATAAGCAATGACCTAACCTGTATAAGAAAACAGATACTCGTTAATTAGATTTGGTCTGATCATTTAGCAAAATTTATAATCAGTTCATGAGCCAGTTCTGAATTTGTCTTATTTTTTGTGGTGTATTGTATCCCTCAAGGCTAATATGACGTTTCTTATAATCAAGAACAGAGCTGATTAATGTCAATAAGTTGTGATTTGTGCTTGGTCCCAAAAAAGCTATTATAAGATAATTTATATAAATGAACTTAAGTGTAGTATATAGTTAGTAATGAAATTAGTGTGTCTTTTTCATGTCTACGTGAAATGTAAGTATTGCCTTTGTCAGGATGAGGTCATTATGTATCCATTGACAATAATGGCCACTAACGTTATCCAATGATTCTCTATGGAGAAAATTGTATAAAAACGCCCTGCTTTAGACAGGCGGGGCGACACTATTCCATCTTGTGTGCCATGCGCGCCTGTCATTCTGGTAACCAGCCAGCCATACTGCTTTTGCTGTAAAACTCTGTATTTTTTCCTACCCGAATAAAACCCACTTTTGGTTCTGAAGACGCAGTCTATGGAGTTTATCGAAAGAACTAATTGAAAGAGATTATTTCTATCAATATGCTTGCATTCTTTTTGGTAAAAAAGGATATAAAGTAATGTAGCATGTAAAAGATGATGTTAAAAATGTACAACACACGAATGTGACACTGATGTCACATGGATAGCACACGGATGTCCCATGGAAAGCACACAGATGTCACACGGATTGCACACTGATGACACACAGATGGCACATGGATGACACACAGACACCAGGTGAGGGAAAAAAAATCGCACTTGCATGACATACGAAAAGACACATATATGTCACTTGTGTTTCACGCAGAGACATTTTCAGGAGCAACTAATCGATTTTTCAAATGCCGGTGTGAGAGCATCCTTAAAGCGAACCTGTCACCCCCTCCAGGCATCTAAAGATAACATAGCCACCTTCTGCAGCACTAAGGCTGCAGTCTCAGAAGGTGTCTATAGCATTTATGCTCCCTTGATTCACTGAAATAAAGACTTATATAAAATCTGTTTCAAACCAGACCCAAGACCGGGAGGCGGGTTTTCAAGCGTCTATCTCCCTCCTCTGTGGTGTCAGTCATCCCTCTCTGCTCTCTGTGCACCGCCTCCAGGGCCATCTTCCTGCATTACAGAGCTTTGTCAGCTCTGCTACAACATAGAGCTGCTGTTATAGGAGACCCCACAGTAGTAAATCTTGCAGGAGGACGAGCAGACAAAGCACTGCCTGCTACATTGCAGCCCTTGAGCTGAGCTGTCAGCACAGCAATGCAGCAGAGTTGAGTTTGTGCTTTAGATCAGGGGCTGAGGACGGAGCAATGCTGCTGGGTACAAGAAACTGAAAGTGAAACCTGCTCAACTCAAGGGCTGCTACGTAGCAGGCAGTATCCTCCTGCTAGATTTACTACTGTGGGGTCTCCTATAACAGCAGCTCTATGTTGTAGCAGAGCTGACGAAGCTCTGTAATGCAGGAAGATGGCCATGGAGGCGGTGCACAGAGAGCAGAGAGGGATGACTGACACCACAGAGGAGGGAGACAGACACTTGAAAACCCGCCTCCCGGTCTTAGGTCTGGTTTGAAACAGATTTTATAAAAGTCTTTAATTTCAGTGAATCAAGGGAGCATAAATGCTATAGACACCTTGTCAGAATGCAGCCTTAGTGCTGCAGAAGGTGGCTATGTTATCTTTAGATGCCTGGAGGGGGTGACAGGTTCGCTTTAAAGGGAATATGTCAGGTCAAAAATCCATATGTAACTGATATAATTTTCTAATTCTTCTGGTGAAGCTCTTTCTATTCATGTATTTTTTTAATTTATACTCACCCCCTATCCTCTGTAAACTGAAAAAAAAGAAATTCATTCCATCTGTCAATCACAGTGAGTGACCACTTTTTCTTGCTACTCACTCCCCAGGGAATGAATATTCATGTAATGACATCACTACCATAACCTATGCATTACTCTACTTTGCAAACAAAGAAGGAAGGTTCAGTGGAAATCACTCACATGGGGTCTGTATCCTCCTTTCTGTGGTGCTCTCTCTGTCTTGTTAGAACTTACTGCAGTGGAAAGAGGAGGGGGAAGATGTGTGTTCTTAGCAGAAGCCAAAGCAGCTGCAGCTCTGACATCTTTATTTCCCTTCAGCATGAAGCAGTGGCATTGTGTGTATTTGAGGCATATGTGTAGTGTGTGCTGTATGAGATATTTCTGTGTTTATATAAACATTTGTTCACTTTCTCAGCAGATACACAAATGTTCATATAAACACATAGAAATCCCCCACAGACAGCACCCACTGTAGTGATGTTACTACAAGAGTTGCAGCTTGTGCTCAGAGTAACAAACACCTCCCCCGCTCCCTCTTCCTCCCCCTCCCTCCTCTTCCTTGCACAAGCCTGAGATTTTCAGTTACTGATTTCAGCACAGGGGGAGGCAGGAAATACTAGCTTGGATAGCCATGAGTCAAGGTTTTAACCATTTAAATACTATTTACTAATTGGCAGTGCAAGTAATGGACCGGACTAGTGCAGATGGCTGCCTGCAGGGTGTAAAGATGCTGTAGCAAGTAAACTGCATAGAGACTAGTAATGTTTCTACATGTTTTAAAAGGGCTACACGAGCACTATTCAAGGGTTCTATCAGTATCCTAGTGAAAAATGACCTGCCAGAGTCCCTTTAAAAGAACAATTTTTGTCAAAACTGCAGCAAGCGGCCCAATAAGTAACATGTTTCTGTAACTAGGGTCTCTGACCCTATATTATGTTCCTGTAAAATGGAATAGCAAAACCCCGGTGGCAAATTCCCTTTAATTGGAAAATATATCCCCATATAGATAGCTTTCCTTAGCACTTATAACACAATAAGTAACTGCTATTAGAAGAAAATGTGTCATTTGGTACAACACAAGAAAATCTATATTGGTTTTCATATAATCTCATGCTGTTTTACATGCAGTGCTGGCATTCTGCTGTGTGCATGTGTTTGTGTCTATGAGAACTGGCAAGGTTGCTAAGCTGCCTGCTAAATATCCAGGGTAATGTCTTGATCCCTTGCACAAACCCCAATAGAGCTGCATAGTTTATCTCCCTAGATCTTGTTGCTGAGTGAGACTTGGAAGACACTGAAACATCCTATACAAATCTACAGTCTGTTGTTACAAAAACCAAGGTCAAATTAAAATGAGGACAATAAGAAGACACACTGAAGATACACAGAGACACCAATACTTTAGGCAGGCAGCCACAGACTTTGCTAGTTCCTCCTCTCCCTTAAGTCACACAAGTCTCCTGAACAACAGAACTTCATTATTTATTGCCAGGAGTTGAAGAGCTGTGGAAAGTTAAAGCTGTCACTTACAGATGCAAAGACAGAGCAAGGAAGCACTGGGCTATCTGCAGCTGGAGCAGCTCACACTAATCACTGGCTATTAATTGTCCTCAGTCCTCTTTATTGCACAGGTAACATGCCAGGTGGGGCTTTTGTCACTGCAGAGCTGGCATCATGTACCTGCAAACCCCATGGTAAATATGACTTTTTATATGCAGATATGTTTGCTTTAATGTATACTCATTCTGTTTGTATACTGTAGTGTAGGTACATTTTATGCATCACAATTTAGAAACTAGTGGTTGCATTGGTTGTTGGCAAGTCACTTTCATGTAGTATTTTCATTTTGGTGTTTTTATTTAGTAAAAATGATTTTTAAGAGAAAAGCAGATATTTAAATAGCAGTACATTGGTAGCTTTTAATATACAGGAGAAACAGCAAATTATTAGTGCTAAATCATAGTTTAAAAGTGTTCTAAATATCAGGCCAAATGGAAATGTAAACATGTTTTGACATTTGTATTTTTGTATGAAGTTATTTTTGAACATTTTCAAATTTATTTTAAAAAGTAAAATCCTTTTTATTGGAGGGATAAAGATGGTAATGTCCTTATTGACCTCTTCTTTGTTTCTGTTTGCAAGAAGTAAATGATGGTAAGAAACTTACTGTACATTTCATGATCTTTCTGGATAGACTGTATCATTTGACAGTGTCACACTAAACTCTTCTAACAGACAATAATGTTTGTTGATGGAAAATTAGTTTTTAATCCATGCATCCAGCTGAGGCTGGTTTCACCCAGCCGTTTTTTGGAATCTCTGTGATTCCGACTTAAATTGGATGCACCTGCATCAGTTTTTTCAGCCCCATTGAAAGTTGGACGCAGAAACCTGTGGGTGCATCCAGTTCTTTCTGTTTTCCCCTGATCCAGGTGGCCACGTTTTTTCCACTGAGACCAAAATCCCAAGAAAGTTGTGCCTTTGGTGTCCGTGTCAAAAACCATGAACACCCGGATTTGGGGCAATCCAGGTTGAATTAAAATGTGGCTCCATGTAACCCAGACCTAGCGGACTCCGGACGCCGGATCCGGGGGTTCCTGAACTGCACATGCCCAGAAAGCATTTCTAAATGACGCCTCTAGATGAGGGTGAGCAGCTCCTTCACACGCAGAATGCTGATATCTAGCTAAGGTAAAGAATATGTATACCAGTAGATAGAAAAATATATTGCAATCTGTGAGTCCTCAGAGGTTGATACCTTTTAATGGCTACCTGAAAAGATGGTAAGCATAGCAAGCTTTCGGGACACTGTGGTCCCTTCGTCAGGCAAATAATGACACAGATTCTGAAGACACATACATATATACATAAGCAATTCAAAGAAAAGAGAAAAAAAAAAAGGCAAAACAGTGTTGTATGCTCTGGTGGATATGACAGGTGATGCAAAGCAGAGTCTGGTAGGGAGGGGTGGAGGAGCAGGGACAGAGAAACCAGATTTCTAAGGCTGCCTTCACATTTGCGTATGTGAACGCAGCATATGCTGTGTTCCCATACGCAGTCAAGCGCATGCGCACTGTGGTCCTATGTTTAACATAGGAACGCATAGTGCCTGCGTTTGCCAGCGTTTGCTGCGTTCGGGTGCGGATGCGGAAGATATCTGCTCCCTCCAGGGTCCCCCGTCCGCACCCGGGACGCAGCATGTTGCATTTTTTGTGCGCTCGGGGACCTTGGAAAATCAGCAAGCTTCCCCAAGCGCACAAAAGAATGCATTGGCGTCAATGGGTCCGCAGTGTTCTGCGCTTGACAGTGCAGGTGTCACGGGTGGCACGGATGACAGGGTGGAGGCCACGCGCAGACGATCCCAGCGTTTGGCCCACCAGCCATAATGGTGGAGGATGGTCCGTCTCTTTCAGGGGCATTTACCTTCTGTGTTGATGGAGAGAAGGTGTGATGAGATCTCTCTATTATGGGGAGACGGCTGTGGAGGTCTTGCGCTCGGTCTGGTTTTATCCACCAATGTTGTAGGTCACTAGGACCCAGCAGACTCCTTCCACCTTTATAAGGAGGTTCATTACCCTTCCTCGGTGCAGGTGATAGTTCCTTGTGCACACTTTATCCTTGCTCCAGCAGAAGCTGAGATTGTGGAGGTTGCTGTGTTCTGCTGTCAGATAAGTGTTTCCTTTTCCCAAATGTCTGTCTTCCCTGGTGTTTGTCTTTAGTTGATAGTGGAGGGGTCTAGTGAACCTCTCCATCTGATCCTTAGATAAGATAGGTCTAGGATCAGAGAGGGACGAGGTTCGTGGTCGGCGACAGTTGAGGAGACTGTATAGGGACGTTAGGGCAGACAGGGTCAGCTCTAGGAAGTCTAGGGGTCACCGTCTCCTTCTTGTGCCCTTAGCATTAGGGACTCCTGATTCCCCCCCCGTCGTTATCCTACGCTGGGTGTCTTCCCCACTCCCAGCGTGACATTATCACCTGCCATAACTGTAAGTGAAGGAAGGGGAGGATTTGATTTTCCTTCCTTTCCTTATGGATCCTGTGTCTGCTTTGGCCCAGCAGCTGCAGACCTTGTCTTTGGAGGTTGCGGACCTTCGGTCGGCTCTGCAGGGACCACAACCGCAAAATGGTGTCTTGGGGAATCAAGCAGTGGGTCCGGCCAGACCGGAACCTAAGGTTGCCCTCCCTGACAGGTTTTCAGGAGGCAGAGACAAATTTACTGTGTTCAAAGAGGCCTGTAAATTATACTTTAGGCTTAAGCCGTATTCCACTGGTGATGAGCAGCAGCGGGTAGGAATTATTATATCATTGCTGCAGGGGGATCCCCAATCCTGGGCTTTCTCTCTGCCACAGGACTCTACTTGTCTCCAGTCTGTGGATGGATTTTTTGACGCCTTAGGCCTCATATATGATGACCCTGACCGTGTCTCTTTGGCTGGATCCAGATTGCGCCATCTCCACCAGGGGACTCGGTCGGCGGAATCATATTGTTCTGAGTTCCGCAGGTGGGCTATGGACACAAAGTGGAACGATCCGGCTCTCAGGAGTCATTTTTGCCAGGGTCTTTCAGAAAGACTGAAGGATGCCCTGGCAGTGTATGAGACCCCCCCGTCCCTGGAGGCAGCTATGTCGTTGGCTATTCGCATGGATAGACGCCTCCAGGAGCGGAGGGGTAGACCTCCTGCAACTGGGAGCCCTTCTCATGGTGGTTCCTTGTTGCCGGGTGGTCACTCGGAGGGCGAGTCATTTCTCCCGAGGGGGGAGGAACCTATGCAGCTTGGAGGAGCGGCGGCCTCGAGGCTCTCCTCCGGTGCCTCCCGGGGCAGGGGGAAGGGGGTCTGTTTTTTCTGTGGGAAAGGAGACCATTTTATCGGGGCCTGTCCCTACGCTCCTAAACGGACTAGGGTGCCGGGACCTCATGTGACTATGGGGGGTGTGGAGGTGGTCGAGCGGGAGGTGTGTGTATCCTCCGTTTGTACTTCCCATTTTCTCCTGAGTGCAGAGGTGGCGCTAGAGAGCAAAACGGAAGGCATTTCTGTGTTTGTGGATAGTGGTGCGGGGATCTGCATGGTGGATGCTCGTTTTGTACACGCTCATGGGCTTAACCGCTGTTTATTGTCTCGCCCCATCCGTATCTATGCCATCGACTCAGCCCCTCTTGCTCAGGGTAGTCTCACACATATCGTACATAACATTAAGTTAACGGTTGGATCCCAACATCAGGAGACGTTATCTTGCTATGTCTTAGACGGTCTCCCCGCTCCCATTGTCCTGGGCTTGCCATGGTTGATTAAACATAATCCCGTAGTGGATTGGCAGTCCAGGGACATTGTGGAATGGAGTGATTTTTGTTCGGAGAATTGTTTGGCTACATCCCTTTCGGTGGTATCTGCTGAATCTCTGCCCCCATTCCTATCGGAGTATGAGGATGTGTTCTCAGAGAAGGGGTGCCGAGACTTGCCCCCTCATCGGGCATATGATTGCCCTATCAACCTCGTTCCCGGAGCTAAACTGCCCAAAGCTAGGATGTTTACTATATCTGGTCCCGAAAGACAAGCAATGAAGGATTTCATTTCTGAAAGTCTGGAGACGGGACACATTAGGCCCTCCACGTCGCCGGTTGCGGCTGGTTTCTTTTTTGTGAAAAAAAAAGATGGGGGCCTCCGTCCTTGTTTGGATTTTCGGGAATTGAATCGGATTACTGTCCGTGATCCATACCCCCTCCCTCTGATCCCTGATTTATTTAGTCAGGTTGTGGGTGCCAAATGGTTCTCCAAGTTGGATTTGAGGGGGGCCTACAACCTGATTAGGGTCAGAGAGGGGGATGAATGGAAAACTGCGTTTAATACCCCGGACGGCCATTTTGAAAGTCTCGTAATGCCGTTCGGGCTCACTAACGCCCCGGCGGTTTTCCAACATTTTGTCAATGATATTTTCCATCATTTGGTGGGTAGATTTGTAGTTGTTTACTTGGACGATATCTTGATCTATTCTCCCGATATGGAGACGCATCAGTCCCATGTCAAACAGGTGTTGCAGGTCTTACGGGACAACAAACTGTATGCTAAACTCGAGAAATGTGTTTTCGCCGTTCAGGAGGTTCGTTTTTTGGGGTACCTCTTGTCGCCGTTGGGTTTCCGGATGGATCCGGAAAAGGTCCGGGCGGTGCTAGATTGGGAACAGCCGGACAATCTACGGGCATTGCAACGCTTTTTGGGGTTTACCAATTTTTACCGTAAATTTATTAAGAACTATTCGGTACTGGTGACGCCTCTTACGGACATGACTAGGAAGGGGACGGATTTTTCTGAGTGGTCTGATTCTGCTCGCCAGGCTTTTTCCTCCCTGAAGCGTTGTTTTGCTTCCGCGCCTGTTCTTTGTCAGCCCGATCTTTCTCAGCCCTTCATTGTGGAAGTGGATGCGTCTGAGGTGGGGGTGGGGGCTGTGTTGTCGCAGGGCCCTTCGCCTGGGAGATGGGTGCCCTGTGCGTTCTTCTCCAAGAAGTTGTCTTCGGCCGAGAGGAATTATGATGTGGGTAATAGGGAGCTGTTGGCTATTAAGTTGGCTTTTGAGGAATGGCGGCACTGGCTGGAGGGGGCTGTCCATCCCGTCACGGTTATTACCGACCATAAGAACCTGTCTTACCTTGAGTCCGCCAGGCGTCTCAATCCCCGGCAGGCCAGGTGGTCTTTGTTTTTCACGAGATTTAATTTTACCGTCACCTACCGTCCGGGGGTTCAGAATGTGAAGGCGGATGCATTATCGCGTAGTTTTCCGGGTGGTAGTACTCATGAGAGTCCCGTCCCCATCTTGCAGGAGGGGGTGGTTGTTTCTGCTCTTTGCCCTGATCTGGAGGGGGAGGTGTTGAAGGTTCAGGGGGGCGCCCCTGCCTCCTGCCCTTCTGGGAGGCTTTTTGTGCCGTTCTCTTTGCGCCTCAGGGTGCTGTCAGAGCATCACGACTCTGTACTGGCGGGGCATCCGGGCGGTAGGGCCACTTTCGATCTCTTGTCTCGTCGCTTTTGGTGGCCGGGGTTGAGGAAGGACGTAGCGGAATTCGTATCCGCCTGTGGTGTGTGTGCACGTGCTAAGGTTCCGCATACCCGTCCGTCTGGGTCTCTCGTGCCATTGTCTATTCCTGAGAGGCCATGGACACATTTGTCAATGGATTTTATCACCGATCTTCCGGCGTCTGCGGGCAAGACGGTGGTACTGGTAGTAGTAGATAGATTCAGTAAGATGGTTCGCTTTGTGGCACTGCCCGCACTTCCTAATGCTCGGACTCTGGCACAGGTGTTCGTAAGTGAGATTGTGAAGCTTCATGGGGTTCCCTCCGATGTGGTTTCTGATCGCGGTACTCAGTTCGTCTCCAAATTTTGGAAGGCTTTTTGTACACGTTTGGGGATAACGTTGTCCTTTTCTTCTGCTTTTCATCCTCAGTCTAATGGTCAAACCGAACGTGTGAATCAGAATTTGGAGACTTACCTGAGGTGTTTTGTCTCTGACCATCAGGAGACTTGGGCAAATTATTTGCCCTTGGCCGAATTCGCCCTTAATAATCGTCTTCAGGAGTCCACTGGCAAGTCACCGTTCTTCGGTGCATATGGGTTTCATCCTCAGTTTGGTACTTTTAGCGGTACGAGTCCTTCCGGAGTTCCGGAGGAGGACCGTTTTACCTCGTCCCTCTCCTCGGTTTGGCGGGGTGTACAGCGTAGCTTGAAGCTCTTAGGTGACAGGTACAAACGTATGGCTGACAGGAAGCGTGCGCCAGGTCCGGACCTATGTGTGAATGACTACGTGTGGTTGTCTACCAAGAATGTGAAGTTGAAGGTGCCCTCTTGGAAGTTGGGGCCCAGGTTTATTGGCCCCTATAGGATAACCGCCGTTATCAATCCCGTGGCGTTTCGTCTTGCGTTGCCTCCTGCTCTTAAGATTCACGATGTGTTTCACAGGTCGCTCCTCAAGCCGTATGTGCCGTCGTCTAACCCATCTCCTTTGCCTCCTGAGCCCATCTGTGTGGCGGGGAATCTGGAATTCGAGATCTCGAGGGTGGTTGATTCTCGCATGTTGCGCCGTTCTCTTCAGTATTTGGTGCACTGGAGGGGGTACGGTCCTGAGGAGCGGATGTGGGTGCCGGCGTCGGAGGTGTCCGCCGCAAGGCTGGTCCGCGCTTTTCACCGTTCCCATCCGGATAAGCCTGGTCCTGAGTGTCCGGGGGCCACTCGTAGGAGGGGGGGTACTGTCACGGGTGGCACGGATGACAGGGTGGAGGCCACGCGCAGACGATCCCAGCGTTTGGCCCACCAGCCATAATGGTGGAGGATGGTCCGTCTCTTTCAGGGGCATTTACCTTCTGTGTTGATGGAGAGAAGGTGTGATGAGATCTCTCTATTATGGGGAGACGGCTGTGGAGGTCTTGCGCTCGGTCTGGTTTTATCCACCAATGTTGTAGGTCACTAGGACCCAGCAGACTCCTTCCACCTTTATAAGGAGGTTCATTACCCTTCCTCGGTGCAGGTGATAGTTCCTTGTGCACACTTTATCCTTGCTCCAGCAGAAGCTGAGATTGTGGAGGTTGCTGTGTTCTGCTGTCAGATAAGTGTTTCCTTTTCCCAAATGTCTGTCTTCCCTGGTGTTTGTCTTTAGTTGATAGTGGAGGGGTCTAGTGAACCTCTCCATCTGATCCTTAGATAAGATAGGTCTAGGATCAGAGAGGGACGAGGTTCGTGGTCGGCGACAGTTGAGGAGACTGTATAGGGACGTTAGGGCAGACAGGGTCAGCTCTAGGAAGTCTAGGGGTCACCGTCTCCTTCTTGTGCCCTTAGCATTAGGGACTCCTGATTCCCCCCCCCGTCGTTATCCTACGCTGGGTGTCTTCCCCACTCCCAGCGTGACAGCAGGAGAACGCTGCGGGCCCATTGAAATCTCTCCCGGTGGCCGCCGGTGATGTCACAGGAGATCACCGACGGCCACCGGGAGATCAGCTGGAGCCTCTGATGATCTCCTCCTCCCCGCCGCCGGTAATCTCATAGCGGTGTCGGCGGGGAGAAACAGCTGATGTGACAGCTGTTTGAATCTTCCCGCGCCGACATCTCCTCTCGGTGTCGGCGCGGGAGATTCAAACAGCTGTCACATCAGCTGTTTAACCCGCTGACACGTCCCGGTGGCTGGGAGGAGGAGATCTCCGCTGCTGATCTCCGCCTCCGGCCCGCCCCGCCCCCGGACACCACCGATTGGTTGCCCGGGCTCCATAGTGATGTGTCCACATGCGGACATTCTCCACTGCGGACACATCAAAATGACCCTGCTTTTCACTGCGTTTGTGTCTGCATGCCCACAGCATGCAGACACAAACACAAATGTAAAGACAGCCTAAGATAAGCAGAACCAATTGTATGGTTAACAACCCATGGAGACCTGAAAATACCTAGTTAAGTTGTGGAGAGCAGAGTTCTAAAGGCCACTTTACACACACATATATCTGTGTCCAACTTCTGAACAGATCTCTGGTTGCAGTGAAATCATGGACACATTGTTCCATTTTGTGGCTGTGTACAAATGGCGCAATGTGTCCATGATTTCACTGCAACCAGAGATCTGTTCAGAAGTTGGACACAGATATCTGTGTCTGTAAAGTGGCCTTTAGTGAGACAGTTCACAGAAGTGTCAAGAGTTCATAGTCCTATGATTTCAGTGTGTTGAAAGCTGTCTCCAAATGCACTTTCATTCTATATAAAAATGCATGAATCTGCTATCCCCAAATGTCCGTTCATTTTACATAAAAGAGAAGAATTTGGGTATACAAATTGATAACAACCTTTGACACATTCAAAACAGGACTAAATGCTTCACATGGATTTATGGGATTTTATGTAAAATGAACGGAAGCGGCCCTGAGGCTCAATGTAATGGGCATGTTGAAACTAATATTCAGCTACAGCCCACTGTTGCTCACTAATCCTCGACAACATATGATATGTTCTGTTCAACCGCGTGTGCAGGTCACTAATGAGTTGTTAACTTGTCAAATTAAAGCGCTTTTGCATTGAAAGACCAGCAAAAGCAGTAGAGGAATGGCATAAATTGGCAATAATATGGCCTGCCTTATGATTTATGTACGGCAAGTCAGGTTATGTTTTTTTATAAATTCTGAACAAGTAGGTTACATTTTTGAACCATGAATGGCATGTGTAGCAGCTTACTGACTTTTAAAGCTGTCACCAGTTTACTGCCATTATCACATGCACGAGCAGGCCCATAGATGAGGGCCCTCCCAACTGTATAGAGCAGGGCCCTCACAAATGTATACAGGAGGGCCATCCAAAATTTATAGAGGGCCATCCCAAATGAATAGAAGAGGGCTCTTCCCAAAGTATGGAGGAAGGCCCTAACAAATGTATAAAGGAGGGCCCTCCAAAATGTATAGGGGGCCCTCCTAAATGAATACAGCCCTTCCCAAATGTGTAAAGGAGGGCCCTCCCTAATGTACAAATGAGATGACCTTCAGTGCCAACAACCATGGCTTTGCTTATGTTGTGGTATTCTTAAGGCAATGGTTTCAGCCCCAAATGAATAGAGGAGGGCCCTCCTAAATGTATAAAGGAGGGCTCTCCAAAATGTATAGAGGGCCGTCCCAAATGACTAGAGGAGGGCCCTCCCAAACATATGTTACAGGGCCACCGCTGGGCCCTCACCAAACTCAGTAATAACTACTTTTGGGGGTAGGAGAGTTTAAAGGGAACCAACCACCCCCAATGACCCCCCCGGACTATTAATATTGGGCCCTACACACAGCACATACATGTGCTGCAATGATTTTTGCTAAAAAAAACCGTTTTTTAAAACTTGAGATAATGCTTTTTAAAGTTTAAAACGAAGGGACGGATGGGCGGTACTTATCTGTTTGAAAAGCCGGGTTGCATCTGTCAGTCATCCCCCCGTGTCCCGCAGCAGCAGTAACGTCCAGCCCTTTGCAGCGTCACAGCCCTGTGCACGGGCTCGCATGCCCGTGCACACGTCATCATCTACAGCCGGGAAGCGAGCGCGCGCTCTGACTTCCTGCGCTCGGCTGTGGAAGTCAGAGCGCGCGCTCGCTTCCCGGCTGTAGATGATGACGTGTGCACGGGCATGCGAGCCTGTGCACAGGGCTGTGACGCTGCAAAGGGCTGGACGTTACTGCTGCTGCGGGACACGGGGGGGATGACTGACAGATGCAACCCGGCTTTTCAAACAGATAAGTACCGCCCATCCGTCCCTTCGTTTTAAACTTTAAAAAGCATTATCTCAAGTTTTAAAAAACGGTTTTTTTAGCAAAAATCATTGCAGCACATGTATGTGCTGTGTGTAGGGCCCAATATTAATAGTCCGGGGGGTCATTAGGGGTGGTTGGTTCCCTTTAAACTCATAATAATTAATTTGTAAAGAAACATGCCAATTGCTGTGCAACATATTTTATTTAGAAAAACACACCATTATGACAGGCATCTAGACTTTACAGAGAAATCTTAAAAAAATATTTACATACATGGATCAGTCACAGAGATAACAGAAGGTTTTTTTGTCCCTTCTTAATTGAGAGAGAAGCTATATAGTTCTAGAGCGGGTGTACAGGAATGAACTACATACTGGGGTATGGTAATAATGGTTAGATGCCTTGTTTTTAGACCCTTAGTGAGATTGGTAGGTTACCACCTAATCCCCAAGGACCTATTGTCACTAAATAACCTCATATTCCAACCCCTCAGCAATTCCACAATAGTGATGTTAATAGAGGTCCTGCTTACCCATATCTGTCAGCCTCACACCATCACCTGGAGGGTACGAACCACCCCTATGCATTTCTCTACCAGAGCCTCTGTTTGATTCAGACCCTTAAAAAACCCATCGACCAGGTGTACAGAAGCATCTGATTGCCGCACATCCGCGGTCACGCCGCCCCCTCGTGTGTACTTCTGGTCTTCCCCAACCGGCAGTGCATCATTTGACGCTACATCTGCTGGTTCAGGAAACCTTCGTCGCTACAAAGGGTGTGTGCAACCGCGCATGTGCGGAATGCGACTGCCATTTTGCTTATGGGCATTTTTGCCCAAACATCATGTACACACCGGAGAAATGTTAGAATTCAATACCAACCATCCAAATTGCGATAAATGCTACCTAAAGCGTCACTCCCAAACACTATATACTGGTCAACTCTAATGGCTATAGAAAAAGGGGAAGCACAATACAGAGCACAACCACAACATAGATAGAGGAAAAAGAGCAGTTGGAGAATATAAAGAAAACATACATACATAGTGTTAATGTCACAGCCCAAGGGATATAGAATTTTTCTTATAACATACTGTATATATTGATTCATAGACAAAAAGAACATTACAAGATGATTTTCTATTAATCCTAGTGGTCTGAAGCATATGATATCTGTAAATATCTGTATTGACTGTATTCCTTGGTATTGTGCATTGTACAGATATACAAATTTGGTCATCTGTCCATAGTTCTTGAATGGGAACAAATACTCCATATCGGCCAGGGAATATTACTAAATTGTTAAAATTGAATCAAAGGGAAAGACAAAAGACAAAAAACAAAAGACAACAAACAACATACGGTAGTTAAAACCAAAGAGAAAATCAAAATATTATGAGACCCCCATAAGAGTGTTTCATACAAGGAACTACAACAACATGACAGACTGCTTAATCATTTTTATATAGTTTAGACATCAATTGGATATTAGAAAACATTACATTTGAAACTCGATTGGGGGTCGTATTACACTATTCACAACAAAAGAGGTGCAAAACTGAATTTCTCATTTAGTCCATCTGGGAACATAGTCCCCATGAGAGCAATCCATTGGCATTCCTTCTTTGCTAAGGCTTTTTTTTATAATCCCCACCTCTTGATCCCAGGAGGACCACATCTATAGCCTTAAATTTAAGATTTGTGGGGTCGCAGTTATGCTTGAGTTTAAAGTGCCATGGTAGTATTTTTAAATCGGGTTCTTCTACCTCCATCTCTTTTGCTGCTCCTATGTCCCTTACGTGCTCACGAACCCATACTTTAAACTCTGGGGTAGTGAGTCTAATATAAATCAGTCCGAAAGGGCATGTGGCATCATACACCATGTTTTTTGTGTTCCATGCAATGTATTGCTTTAGTTAATATATTTCACTACTATTTGCAGCCTCAAAGCTCTCTGTTCTTTGTATATTCTGGCAAGCCACACATGCACCACAGGGCACAAATCCCCGACGTATTCTCCCTCCACTGGCTATTGGTGTCACTTTAGCCACATAGTGGCTATGTTCCAAATTATCTCGCAAACTGTTACTCCTCGTGGCCGTCATTAGTGGTCTGTCTGGGATTGATTGAGTGTGGATTCCAATTGGAGGATTCCCCAATGTTTCTTTAGTATCCCCCTGATTCTGTCCCACTTGTTATTATTTGTTAAGATAAAACATATAGTAGTTTCAGATGATCCACACTTCATCTCACTCATCTTTTCCTTCTTTTTCAGCAGGGCACTACGCTCGGCTTTGCAAGCTCTCTGGTACCCACGTTTAATGCATCTTCCACTATACCCCCTTGCAACAAATCTCTCCCTTAGATCATGGGCTTGTCCTTGAAAATATGTCTCTGAGGAGTCCCTTTTCGCTCTCGAGTATTATCCTGTTGGGATAGCTGATATAGTTGCAGGGATATGTGTAGAGGGTAGCATGTAACAACGCGTTCACCAAAGTCTCCTTCCTAAACATGTCTGTTTGGATGGAGCCATCAGGATGTATGATTAACTTGGTAGCCAGAAAATTAATAGATGACGCGTGATGCTTGTTGGTCAATTAGATGTTATAGTTGTTGGAATTCAGCGTGTCCATAAATTCCTTTAGTTGAATGGGGGTCTCCCTCCACAGCATCTACACCTCGTCTTTGTAATGCATCCAACATAATGCCTTGGTAGCAGCGTGGACGCCCCCCAGAAATCTCCCTCTCCCAGAACCCGAGAAAGAGGTAGGAGGGCGCACGCCACGCCCATAGCTGTACCCCGCTGCTGAAGAAAGAAACGGTCCTTAAACAGTTTTTGGGAGTGACGCTTTAGGTAGCACTAATTGCAATCTGGATGGTTGGTATTGAATTCTAACATTTCTCCAGTGTGTACATGATGTTTTGGCAAAGTTGCCCATAAGCAAGATGGCGGCCGCGATCAGTGCATGCACAATTGTGCGCACCCTCCATAGTGCCAAAGGTTTCCTGAACCAGCGGATGTAGCGTCAAATGACACACTTCCGGTCGGAGAAGACTGGAACTACATGCAAGGGGGTCACGTGACCGCGGATGTGCGGCAATCAGAGCGGTGTCGCTTCTACACACCTGGTCCACGGGTTATTTAGGGTCTGAATCAAACAGTGGAGTATGTCTCCTGAGGAAGCTCTGGTAAAGAAACACGTAGGGGCATTTCGTACCCTCCAGGTGACGGTGTGAGGCTGACAGATTTGGGTAAACAGGACCTCTATTAACATCACTATTGTGGAATTGCTGAAGGGTTGGAATATGAGGTGATTTAGTGACAATAGAGCCTTGGGTATTAGGTGGTAACCTACCAATCTCACTAAGGGTCTAAAAACAAGGCATCTAACCATTGTAGTTGATTCCTGTACACCCGCTCTAGAACTATATAGCTTATCTCTCACTTAAGAAGGGACAAAAAACCTTCTGTTATCACTGTGACTGATCCATGTATTATAATGAAGTTCAGCTCCACTACCCAATACCTTCAGACTCCCAGGCTTCCGGATAGATGGGAGGCAACCATCCAGGATTAGTATAAAAGGAATTATTCTGATGCCACCGATGCGGTTTATGTCCTTTATTCAATAAAAATAGTGATACAGGTGCCCCCGAAGGGGAAACCACTAGACGCGTTTCAGAGTAAAAACTCCTTAATTGTTAGTACCATACAAAGGATATAGTAGTCATATATACAGTGGCATAACTTCAGGCCCATGGGCCCCGGTGCAGAAGCTCCAATGGGGCCGCCAATTATTGCAAATCTTTAATAGTATTAGTCTTTTTCTATTGGCCAAAGGGACTTTTGGGGCCTCCCTAGGCTGCAGGGCCCGGGTGCGATCGCAACCCCTGCACCTATTGTAGTTACACCCCTGTATATATACATATTAAAAACAACAAACTCCTCATTCCCATTTTCAGTAATCGTTATAGGAATAAATTAACTCCAGACATGCTTAGTACAAAAAACAAAGAACGAAATGCATTTTTTATCATCAGTCTAAATACATTAAACATATACCTCAGATTCTTTGACAGCCAAATCTATATAGTATAATTCCATAGTCCTATATTTCTGTGTCAGAAAATAAATCTGCAATATACAATTATTAATCCCTATATTTTTATATTTATAATTTTTCTTATCATGATTGTCCACATGTATAAATATAGAGAGCAAAAAATATTCCACCACCTATAATCAAGTATCTCCTATCACAGATACCCTCCAACAGATTTTTCCTGAAAAAACATATAAAATTGGCTGACATATTATTACATTACAATCTATATCATAACAATCCTATTCACTCCCATTTATTTATGTTAATAGAAATATAGTAGATCACTCCTGTAATTGAGGCCATTAGGGATGCGTGCATCCAGCTGTAAAATCCATGTATTTTCCCTATCATGTAATTTTTTCTCCCAATCTCCATGACGGTATGGCTGTGTTACTCGTTCTATGCCTTTGATTTTTAAATCTTTGAAATCCCCTGCATGGATCTCCCTGAAATGTCTGGATAAACCAGACATTCCTGTTTTTATCATTTTTGATCGTGGATTTGCAGCAGACAGATGTTCTGAAATCCTTATTTATAATGGGCGAGTAGAACATCCAAAATAATATTTTTTGCATGCCCCACATGTGGCCAAAGACCACATGTGTGGTATTGCAATTAATATAACTTTTTATAGGAAATCTTTTTCCTCTGCAAAAATTCTCAAAAAAAGCACTTAAATCCACTAGTTTGCACATACCGCATTTTTTGCTGCCGCACTTATACATACCCTTATGGGTTAACCATACAGGTGATTTTTTTGGGGTTTCCAGAACAATACTTGGTGAAATTGAGCTAGCAATATCTCGACCTTTTTGAGCGCGCACATTTTTGGCTCTAGTCCAAGATCACATAGGAGATGTTACACAAGGAGATATCGGCAGGCTACTCAACTGCGATGTCAACGCCCCCTCCTTTGTGCAGTGTACGAGCGACCCAGGGAACGACCATTTAACATGGGAGTGAATAGGGGAAGTTGTGCTCCAAATCGATGTTGCGCTGTCACACAGCACGATCCTGCCTGATCGTCAAGCCGATATCGGGCAGTTGTAGAGCCTGCACAATTCCCCAACGATATCGTTTTGGCTTCGTTCTTGCATCGACTTGCACATTTACACCATACAACGCACGAACGATATCGGCGGCAACGGCCGAAACACGTGACTTTTTATCGTTGTTGGACAACGATATTGGGACGTGTAAAGCGGCCATAATAGTTTTTGTAAAGTATCATCTTGATACAAATGGGTATATTCCTGTTGAAAATATCCTTAATTTCTCTAAAATGATTGCTATATTGTGTGGGAAAAAATAGGCATTAGAGAAATATCAGCTGTTTTACAATTATTATCCTTTAATAGATCGTCTCTTTTTCTATCTTTTACTAAGGCTTTTGCTCTGTCTATAGTCCAGTTTTTATAGCCTCGTGATTTTAGTCTTTTTGTCATGGTATCCACTTCTAACTCATAATCCTCACCTCTACTGCAATTTCTTTTTGCACGGATAAATTCTCCCACCGATTTTTGATAATAAACTGTGGATGGCTACTATCTGCTTGTAATATTGCATTTCTACTTATTGGTTTGCGATACAATTTAGAATAGATTCTGTTTGTTTTTTCACAACCCATAAGGACTAAATCCAAAAATGGTGCAGAATTTTCAAAAACCTCCATTGTAAATTTTAGATTGTTTGTATTCTCCTGAAACCTGCTCAATAAAGATGAAGGTTTCGGGGTGGGAGATACTGTGGACGGCACAGCCCATTTCATGACCATGTCCAGGTATCTCCCATACCAACGTATACAATCGACTAGAAAATCATTCTCAATATAGATAAATTCTTCTTCCCACTTATGCATAAACAAGTTTGCCAATGAAGGCGAAAATTTTGCCCCCACAGGACAACCGCAAAACTGAATATAGTAATTACCATTAAACAAAAAGTAATTACTGTTAAGAAAGTATCGCAAACTCATAAGTAGGAACTCTTTTATAGGTGGCTCAAACACCTCTGTTTTTGAGAGGATTTTTTCCAGTACCCAGACAGATTTCCTTTGTATGGTACTAATAATTAAGGAGTTTTTACTCTGAAACGCGTCTAGTGGTTTTCCCCTTCGGGGGCACCTGTATCACTATTTTTATTGAAAAAAGGACATAAACCGCATCGGTGGACCGGAATTATTCCTT
The DNA here is from genome assembly GCA_033576535.1 of Allobates femoralis. NCBI lineage: Eukaryota > Metazoa > Chordata > Amphibia > Anura > Aromobatidae > Allobates > Allobates femoralis. Next base: position 374,753,642 of record JARQOC010000005.1, read on the forward strand.
TTATATTGATCCATGTATGCAGGGGCGGACTATCCCAGCGGGAGATCGGGAGATCCCCGGGGGGCCCTGAAACTTTTTGGCCATGCCCACTAAGCCCCGCCCCCATACACCCCCTGAGAGAGGTGTGAGGCCCCGCCTCCGGTACTATCACTAATCATATCAGCGCACTGCCAATATGATTAATGATTATGTTCCCTCTTTGCAGCAGCAAAGCACGGAGAGAGATCTCCGTGCTTTGCCTGCTGTTGCAGTGCCGCTCAGCCACCTCTGCGCAGCGCGACACTGCCGGCGCGTGCTCAGATGGAGACAGTCTCAGGCTCAGCCAGTGATGACTGTCTGCCTCCTTCCCGGCTGTGCAGGTGTTGGCAGCATCGCACTACGGAGGAGGCCCCCGCCGTCACCCCAGCAGGCCTACAGCAGCTCTCGCTCTCCTCAAAATTGGTGGCATCCAGGGTAAGTATAAAAGGCAGGAGGGGGGAGGATGAGCGGGGGGGGGGGGCCTGGTGGGGGGGGGGGGCTGGTGACAGCCACCAGCCTGGGGCCAGGGGTCCCAGACCGTGCTCCTGCCTCCACCATCCATTCTCTCCTGCTGGCTGGGGCCCTGTAGTGCTGTGCAGCATTTAGTGTAAGGAGATGCTGCTTCTACTACTACCCCCTGCATGGTGCCCTCAGGGAGCTCTCACAGGACATCACATACCTTAGCATGAAGCAAACACTGTGGGAGCTCCCTGAGGGCACCATACTGGAGTGGTGAGAGCCTAACCTTACGGAGCCCCATGATCTCTATGTACGCCTCTGAGTGGACCCCATGATCTCTATGTACGCCCCTGAGTGGCCCCGTGATCTCTATGTACGATGCCATCCCTGAGTGGGCCCCATGATCTCTATGTACACCCCTGAGTGGGCCCCGTGATCTCTATGTACGATCCCATCCCTGAGTGGGCCCCATGATCTCTATGTACACCCCTGAGTGGGCCCCGTGATCTCTATGTACAATTCCATCCCGAGTGGGCCCCATGATCTCTATGTACACCCCTGAGTGGGCCCCGTGATCTCTATGTACGATCCCATCCCTGAGTGGGCCCCATGATCTCTATGTATGCCCCTGAGTGGGTCCCGTGATTCTTATGTACACCCCTGAGTGGGCCCTGTGATCTCTGTGTACAATCTCATCCCGAGTGGGCCCCATGATCTCTATGTACACCCCTGAGTGGGCCCCATGATCTCTATGTACGCCCCTTAGTGGGTCCCGTGATCTCTATGTACACCCCTGAGTGGGCCCTGTGATCTCTATGTACAATCCCATCCCGAGTAGGCCCCATGATCTCTATGTACACCCCTGAGTGGGCCCCGTGATCTCTATGTACGATCCCATCCCTGAGTGGGCCCCATGATCTCTATGTACGCCCCTGAGTGGGCCCCATGATCTCTATGTACGATTCCATCCCTGAGTGAGCCCCATGATCTCTATGTACACCCCTGAGTGGGCCCCGGGATCTCTATGTACGATCCCATCCCTGAGTGGGCCCCATGATCTCTATGTACGCCCCTGAATGGGCCCCGTGATCTCTATGTACGATTCCATCCCTGACTGGACCCCATGATCTCTATGTACGCCCCTGAGTGGGCCCCATGATCTCTATGTATGATCCCATCCTTGACTGTGCCTCATGATCTCTATGTACGCCGCTGACTGGGCCCATGATCTCCATGTACGCCGCTGGCTCGCCCCATGATCTCCATGTACGCCGCTGACTTGGCCCCATGATCTCTATGTACGCCACTGACTCAGCCCCATGATCTCCATGTACGCCTCTGAGTGGGCCCATGATCTCTATGTACGCCTCTGAGTGGTCCCCATGATGATCTCTATGCATGCCCCTGAGTGGGCCCCGTGATCTCTATGTACGCTTCTGATGGGGCCTCATGATCTCTATGCATGCCCCTCAGTGGGAACCGTAATCTCTATGTACACCCCTGAGTGGGCCCTGTGATCTCTATGTACGATCCCATCCCTGAGTGAGTTCCATGATCTCTATATACACCCCTGAGTGGTCCCCGTGATCTCTATGTACAATCCCATCCCTGACTGGGCCCCATGATCTCTATGTACGTCGCTGACTGGGCCCCATGATCTCTATGTACGCCTCTGACTCGGCCCCATGATCTCTGTGTACGATCCCTAACTGGGCCCCATGATCTCTATGTATGATCCCTGACTGGGCCCCATGATCTCTATGTATGATCCCTGACTTGGCCCCATGATCTCTATGTACGCCTCTGACTCGGCCCCATGATCTCTGTTTACAATCCCTGACTCGGCCCCATGATCTCTATGTACGCCTCTGATTCGGCCCCATGATCTCTTTGTACGATCCCTGACTTGGCCCCATGATCTCTATGCACGCCCCAGAGTGGGCCCTGTAATCTCTATGTACACCTCTGAGTGGACCCCATGATGATCTCTATGCACGCCCCTGAGTGGGCCTCATGACCTCTATGTACGCCGCTGACTGGGCCCCATGATCTCTATGTACGATCCCTGAGTGGCCCCCATGATATTTATACACACCCCTGACTGTGCCCCATGTTATCTATGTACGCCTATGATTAGGCCCAATGATCTTTATGCACGCCCCTGAGAGTGCCCCATGATCTCTATGTACGCCCCTGATAGGGACCCATATCCGCCTCTGTAATCTCTATGTGGCCCTCACCTCCACGTGGCAGTAGTAGAAGCAGCATCTTCATAGTGTGGCATTCACACTACATGCTGCACTGTACAGGAATCCCAGCCAGCAGCAGGACGGATGAGGAGTTAACTACCTGGGACCCTTGGCTGAGGCTGGCAGGACATACTACTGGGCAATGTGCATGATTATCATGCCAGCCTCTAGTGGTACTATCATACATGCCCATTGCCCAATATGTCCTGCCAGCATCTGTGGTACTATCATGCCCACCCAGCATGTCCTGACAGCCACTGGTGGTAGTACTAGCATGATAGTACCACAGAGGCAAGCAGTACATACTGGGCAATGGGCATAATAGTGCCACAAAGGCTAGGAGGACATACTGGGCAATGGGCATGATAGTACCACCAGTAGACTGACTAGGCGGTCTCCAGGGCTCTGTCTCCCTGCCTCGCTGCTGTTAACATTGCATTTATGCTGTGTGTTGCAACGGATCAGTTGTAAATCAGCACAAATGCAATGTACCGTAACTTGCATTGCAAAAACGCATACTAACGCTTGCAAAAATAGCCATGAGTTTGAAAGTATGCATTATTTGCAATGCACAGGAAACACGGTCGGCGGCTGGAGGCCAGCTGAGCGCTTCTATCACTTGCAAGTGTGTTCTACTGTTATTCTGTGCCTGCTCATCTCTGTCAGCAGACATATTTGTCTGATGGCAAAGATATAGCAGAGCTGAAGACAAAAGACCTGTGGATTACGTCGGAGCGAGTTGTTTTTTTTTTTATTTATTAAAGATGGAGTCCCTAAATGTGTTTTGTGTTTGATTTTTATTAAACGTTTATTTTCTCTCTATTGTGTTTTTTTTCTGTTTACTAGAAACTCATGGTGGCCATGTCTAATTTGACGTGACACCATGAATTTCATCTATAAAATTCAAGAATGCGCACATAGGGTGATATCTTCTTTAAAGAAGAGCAAAAAAAGGTTATATAAAGAGGCTGCTCACCTGATGCAGTTGTGAAAACCCACAACTGGTAATGATCGCTCAAATGCAAGTAGCTGCCGCAGGACCGTACTCTCCACAGATCCCTGTGGTTTAATCAGCTCCCAGGACACAATACCTCGAGGTCCGCGCTGCCACTTCAGAAAGGAACAAAAGAAGCCAGTACAAGGGAATGTCTGGATCAACGATTCTTTATTATCCAACGCGTTTCAGAGTTATCTCCCAACTCCTTCATCAGGGAAAGAATTTCAGGCTTAGTACCAGCTGATAAAACAAAGCTGGTACTAACCCCTTTATTACCCAGCGTTCCACCCCCCCACCAGGGCGCTGGAAGAGCCAGATAAAGTGCCTGGAAATGGCGCTATGATGAATGTGCCAATTCCAGGGGTGGCTGCAGGCTGCCGTTTTCAGCGTGGGGGCCCATAATGCTTGGGCCTTACCATGCTGAGAATCCCAGCCCCCAGCTGCCTGGTTTTACTTGGCTGCCAATCAAAATATGGCGGGAGCCCACGCATTTTTTTTAAATAATTAAAAAAATAAATAATTTGGGCTTTCCTGACCTTTGATCACCAGCCAAGGTAAAGCCAGGCAGCTGGAGGTGGCAGCCCGCAGCTGTCTGCTTTATCTGCACTGAGAATCAAAAAATCTTCTACTTCATTTTTTTTTTAGTATTTATTTTCACAGTTCTATATGTGTGACAGGCTCAACAGCTAATCACAGACGCTGACACCGAGAATGGGTGTCTGTGATTGGCTGCTTGAGTAACTTGAAGGCAGCTCATACATAGTACCGTACTAGAATGTATGGACTGATTGTAGATTACTCGAACAGCCAATCACAAATGCCCATCCTGTTTGACCGCATCTAAGATTGACTGTTGGGGTCTGTCACATATAGAAGTGTGAAAATAAATAATTTTTGAAAACATGACATAGTGCTCTGCAGAATTTTTGATTCCCACCGCAGATAAAGTGGACAGCTACGGCCTGCCACACCCCAGCTACCTGGCTTTACCTTGGCTGGCGATGAAAAGACAGAGAAGCATAATATTTGTTTTAAAATTATTTCACTTTTAAAAAAAAACAAAAAAAACAAGCGTGTGCTCCCACCATATGTTGATCGCCAGGCAGATAAGGCAAGGCAGCTGGGGGCTGGGATTCTCAGCATGGTAAGGCCCAAGCGTTCTTGACCCCCCACGCTGAATATCGCTGACCGCAGCCACTCCTGAAAATGGCGCCTTCATCATAGCATCATATTCAGGCGCTTTCTCCGGCTCTTCCAGCGGCCCTGGTGGGGGGTGGCACGCTGGGTAATAATGGGGTTAGTAGCAGGTTTGTATTATCAGCTGGTACTAAGCCTAAAATTCATGGTGTCACGCCAAATTAGACATGGCCACCATGAATTTCTAGTAACCAGGAAAAAAAACACAACACAGAGAAAATAAATGTTTAATAAAAATCAAACACAAAACACATTTAGGGACTCTCTTTAATTAAAACTGCTATTGAATATGTATTCCATTATCACAGTGTCAATGAAGGAGGGACCGCCCAAATGTCTAAGTAACAGCAGTCCCTCCAAAATGTACATTACAGGGCCATCTCTGGGCCCTCAGCAAACTCAGGTTTCCTGCCTACTGCAGGACCTCTGAACATTTTAATTTAGGGCCGCAAATATCACGGCATTGGAGGAGGAGGGTGAAGCTCTGTTAATTCCCTTGTCATATCCTTAACTCATAACTGAGTGGGATATTGACTAAAAGGGCCACTTAAAATGGTGGTTATGGTGGTCTCCGCAAGAATTCCACTCCAGGGCTAGGTCCTTCCCTGGAGGGATATCTGGTTAGTCCCGTGTTTGAGACTCTTAATCGAGGCTCCATGAACTCCATTTGCATATAAAAATCATATATAACAGAGGGACCGTCAAAATGTCAAGGCCCTCCCAATTGTAAACGGCGAAAAAAAGCCACAACAGTATGTGTGAACAAACGCTAAAAGCGACATTTATTGTTTCTCTGGTTTATTTAGCCTTGTATACAAGTGATTATGCAGGGAAAACTGTTTTGTAATCTTTTTGGCCTGTTAAATGTGATTTAGGCTAGGTTTGGTAGTTATTATTATTATTATTTATAGAGCACCATTGATTCCATGGTGCTGTACATGAGAAACGGTTATATACAAACAAGTTAAAAATACATTGAACAAACTAACAGTGACAGGCCGATACAGAGTGGAGAGAGGACCCTACCCTTGCGGGCTTACATTCTACAGGGCGGTGGGGAGAGAGACAGTAGGTTGGGTCTGCTCTGGTGGTGGTGGAGTGCCTGATCCGATGGTGGTGGAGCGCTGGGTCCAGTGGTGGTGGAGCGCCAGGTCCAGTGGCGGTGGGGCGGCCATTGCAAGTTGTAGGCTGTTCTGAAGAGAAGGGTTTTCTGGTTCCGCTTGAAGGTTTCGAGTGTAGGGGACAGTCGGACGTTTTGGGGTGCAGAATTCCAGAGAATGGGGGATGCTCGGGTGAAGTCTTGCAGGTGGTTAGATGAGGAACAAGTGTGGAGGAAAGAAGGAGGTCTTGGGAGGATCGAAGATTACGAGATGGATGATATCAGGAGATTAGTTCTGAGATATATGGGGGGACAGATGTGGATGGCTTTGTAAGTCAATGTTAGTAGTTTGAATTGGATACACTGGGAAATTGGAAGCCAGTGGAGGGATTTCCAGAGGGGAGAAGTGGAGGAATTGCGAGGAGAGAGGTGGATTAGTCGGGCAGCAGAATTAAGGACAGATTGGAGAGGTGCAAGAGTGTTAGCAGGGAGGCCACAGAGGAGGAGGTTGCAGTAGTCGAGACGGGAGAGGGCATGCACTAGTAGTTTAATAGATTGAAGGTTGAGGTAGGGACGGATTCTGGAAATATTTTGAGTTGGAGGCGGCAGGGGGTGGCAAGGGCTTGGATGTGTGGTTTGAAGGACAAGGCAGAGACAAGGGTTACTCCAAGGCAGCGGACTTCAGCTACAGGGAAAAGTGTGATGCCATTCATTGTGATAGATACAGTTGTGGGTGTATTGACACCCCTGCAATTCTGTCAGATAATACTCAGTTTCTTCCTGAAAAGGATTGCAATCACAATTTCTTTGGTGTTATTATCTTCATTTAATTTGTCTTAAATGAAAAAACACAAAAGAGAATGAAGCAAAAAGCAAAACATTGATGATTTCACACAAAAATGGGCCAGACAAAAGTATTGGCACCCTGAGCCTAATACTTGGTTGCACAACCTTTAGCCAAAATAACTGCAATCAACCGCTTCTGGTAACCATCAATGAGTTTCTTACAATGCTCTGCTGGAATTTTAGACCATTCTTCTTTGGCAAACTGCTCCAGGTCCCTGATATTTGAAGGGTGCCTTCTCCAAACTGCCATTTTTAGATCTCTCCACAGGTGTTCTATGGGATTCAGGTCTGGACTCATTGCTGGCCACCTTAGAAGTCTCCAGTGCTTTCTCTCAAACCATTTTCTAGTGCTTTTTGAAGTGTGTTTTGGGTCATTGTCCTTCTGGAAGACCCATGACCTCTGAAGGAGACCCAGTTTCTCACACTGGGCCCTACATTATGCTGCAAAATTTGTTGGTAGTCTTCAGACTTCATAATGCCATGCACACAGTCAAGCAGTCCAGTGCCAGAGGCAGCAAAGCAACCCCAAAACAGCAGGGAACCTCTGCCATGTTTGACTGTAGGGACAGTGTTCTTTGAATGCCTCTTTTTTTCTCCTGTAAACTCTATGTTGATGCCTTTGCCCAAAAAGCTCTACTTTTGTCTCATCTGACCAGAGAACATTCTTCCAAAACATTTTAGGCTTTCTCAGGTACGTTTTGGCAAACTCCAGCCTGGCTTTTTTATGTCTCGGGGTAAGAAATGGTGTCTTCCTGGGTATCCTACCATACAGTCCCTTTTCATTCAGACACCGACGGATTGTACATGTTGACACTATTGCACCCTCGGACTGCAGGGCAGCTGGAACTTGTTTGGATGTTAGTCGAGGTTCTTTATCCACCATCCGCACAATCTTGTGTTGAAATCTCTCGTCAATTTTTCTTTTCCGTCCACATTTAGGGAGGTTAGCCACAGTGCCATGGGCTTTAAACTTTTTTTTTCCACACTGATGAGGGGCAACACCCCGAAACAGCTGTCTGTGGATGGATACCTGGTCTTGGTACTCCCTTGTCATATCTCTAAGCTTGTAAAAGAGCTGGATATTGACTAAAAGGGCCACTTAACATGGTGGTTATGGTGTTCTTCGCAAGGAGCCACCCCTTGACTGGGTCCTTCCCTGGAAGGATATCTGGCTAGTCCTGTGTTTGAGACTCCTAACCGAGGCTCCACAGACTTATTTGCATATTCATAATTCCCAGGAGGCAAGGCGCCTAGGAATTCACTGTGTTGAGCGCTTTAGCCAGCTGCCCGCAGTGTTTTCTTGGACTGGTCTCCCTGAGATCAGTGAATACTTTGTGATGTTGGTCTACTAGGCCTTGCTTCCACCTAGCCAGAATCCTACTCCACACTGATGAGGGGCAACACCCCAAAACAGCTGTCTGTGGATGGATACCTGGTCTTGGTACTCCCTTGTCATATCTCTAAGCTTGTAAAAGAGCTGGATATTGACTAAAAGGGCCACTTAACATGGTGGTTATGGTGTTCTCCGCAAGGAGCCACCCCTTGACTGGGTCCTTCCCTGGAAGGATATCTTTCTAGTCCTGTGTTTGAGACTCCTAACCGAGGCTCCACAGACTTATTTGCATATTCATAATTCCCAGGAGGCAAGGCCCTAGGAATTCACTGTGTTGAGCGCTTTAGCCAGCTGCCCGCAGTGTTTTCTTGGACTGGTCTCCCTGAGATCAGTGAATACTTTGTGATGTTAAGCTTTTTGATGACACTGCGCACGGTAGACACAGGAACATTCAGATCTTTGGAGATGGACTTGTAGCCTTGAGATTGCTCATGCTTCCTCACAGTTTGGTTTCTCAAGTTCTCAGGCAGTTCTTTGGTCTTCTTTCTTTTCTCCATGCTCAATGTGGTACACACAAGGACACAGGACAGAGGTTGTGTAAACTTTAATCCATTTCAACTGGCTGCAAGTGTGTTTTAGTCATTGCCAACACCTGTTAGGTGCCACAGGTAAGTTACAGGTGCTGTTAATTACACAAATTAGAAAAACATCAAATTATTTTTCTTACAGTGCCAATACTTTTGTCCACCCCCTTTTTTATGTTTGGTGTGGAATTAGATCCAATTTGGCTTTAGGACAATTCTGTTTGTGTTTTTTCATTGAAGACAAATGAAATGAATATAAGAATACCACAAAATTTGTGATTGCAATCATTTTCAGGAAGAGACTGAGTATTATCTGACAGAATTGCAGGGGTGTCAATACTTTTGGCCACAACTGTAGATCTGGTAAGAAAGGTGCGTGAGACGAAGGAAAGATGATTAGTTTGGTTTTGTCTACATTGAGTTTTAGGAAGCAAGAAGTTTTTCTTGTGTATCTGTAATGGTACCTTTACACGCCGCCACAGAGTGTAGCAACAGGTAGGCAATGCACGTGCATGCGCGCGTTTTTTAACTGTTGCGAACGGTTGCCGATGCCGCATATACACGCCGCCACAACGTGCTCCACTGAAGGTCTTTGCATTCCCCGGAAGTGCCGATGGGTGCCGCGGATTACCTTCTGTGGAGTACCTTCCCTGATTTACACGCCGCTACCACAAGGAAATATGGGCGTACATATTGCGCACCGCAAGTACATAGGCGTGACAGAGTTGTGTATTACGTGACGCTGTACGGTGATTGGACAATGCAATAGCATCATGATTGGCCAGCCAGCGCAGGAAGGCTGGCTAATACATGACGCTATTGCAAATGTGTAGTGCGACTGGTCAGCTCGTTAAATATGGCGCCCTGTGCAGAGACAGCCAATGGTAACACAGTAGCCCCCACCAATGATAGCTGATGGGGCGTGTATCCATGACGCTGTGGCACGCCCCGGGGATTTCACTAGGACACGCAAATACTTTGCCTATGCCTGATTACACGCCGCCACCATAGGGTTTGTGCCTTTCTGTTTTTATGGTAAATCTCATTTTATTGAAATATAGAGAACAAAACATACATATAAAATCCTCCTTGATACAGGAAATTATATTCCAAAAAAGTATAATATACAGATAATTCTCAATTTTGGGTTCAACTTCAAACAGGTTTCAACTTATTCATCCATATCATCCCATGATGACACTAATTCTAAAATATATTGCATATTTTAAACAAACCAAAATATTAAATTTTCCAAGGGTTATAATATGTTCTAATCATAGGAAGGCTAAGCCTCATTAAAATTTCTGTAACCCTGTATCACTACCATCAAGTAGACCTAATGTTTAAGTTGTTACCACCTGTCCCCGCTTCACGGGGTCTAGGTTTTTATGATCAATGTCTAGGGCTCCAATAGATTGAGCCTTCTATGGAAAAATTTCTCACAGCTGTAACTTTTCCATATTATTCTGTGTTCATTGCATTTTGGGAGGAATGGGCTTGAAGAAGCCATACATACTCTGAGGAAGGGTGAAGTAGAGCGGAAAATAAAAAGAAAAAGAAAACAGGAGGTAAAGAAAGGAAAGAAAGAGGAGCCAGAAGAAGTGCTAATGACAGAATCGGGGAAAGGAAAGCCATAAATAGAGAAAAAAAAAAAAGTATGGAGGAGGGAAAAGGAGAATACTGGTCAACCTGACCCCCCTTCGGCCAGAGGTCCAGCCATTACGTCCCTGAAGTCATCAGAGTCCTGAAAAACTATCCAAGAAAACCAAATCTCAGAGAATTTGTCACGGGATCCAGATGCATCTGCTGAAAGCTCTTCCATACGATATATGTCCATCAATTCCCTTAACCAGTCAAGTAAGGATGGAACCCGGGTCGATTTCCAGAACCTTGGGATCACAGCGCGAGCAGCTGAGACACAAAAGTCGGAGGATATCTTTCTTCTGAAGTCCAATAGGACCAGGAAAGATTGAGAGCAGTGCCGACTCTGGACAGCACTCAGCTTGTTTACCCGTTATCCGGACGTAGGCATTGTATACCTCAGACCAGAACCGCCGGATTTCAACACAGTTCCACCAAATGTGCAACATTGTACCTGTTTCTTCTCTACAACGCCAACATGTGTCAGGAGTTCCAGGGTACATACTCCGCAGGGTTGCCGGGCATAGATACCATCTGGTGAGCAGCTTATAACTTCTTTCTTGTGCTAGACAAGCACTGGCTAATTTGTGGGTAAATAAAAAGCTTTTCTGCCAATCACTATCTGAAATATCACTTTCCAGCTCCTTCTCCCACGCACGCCTGAAATACAGAGTGCCTTGATCCTTCATGGAGCCTAAAGCCTGATAAAGGACCGAGATTTTTCGCCCCGGTGGCGACTCAGATTGAAATAACTTCTCCAATATGTTTGGTTCCAATCTCACCCTGCACGACTGGTCAGCTGAGTATATATATGCCCTGAATTGGAAATATTCGAACCATCTAAGTGGCCTCGAAGGATCTCTCAACTGTAGCTCTACCAATGGGGGCAGATCGCCATCTGATAGAGTCTGTCCCACACGGGTGTCGTTCACACTCTGCCAGCATAAAAATCTCTGTCGTCCCTGACCAGGTGGGAAAGATGGATTGGAAAAAAGGGGGGTCAAAGGGCTAAGTCTATCATCCAAACGAAGTGTTTTCGTCACAGAGTGCCAAGCCTTCAAGGTCGTCCAGGTCATGTCCGTCAGGGGTACCACGTCCGTAATGTCACTGGCGGGGATCCAAAGCAGATGTTTCAGCTGAACCCCCAGGCCCTCCTGCTCCACCTCAACCCATTTTTTGGAGGACTCACAGTAGTGCCAGTCCAATGCTCTGACTAGCGAGGAAGCCAGAAAGTACGTTTGCACGTTGGGCAGACCGACTCCACCTTTGGACTTAGGTAATGAAAGAATGTTCATCCGTATTCTGGGTCTCTTACCACCCAGACAAATCTACATAACACAGATTGCAATTTGGAGAAAAAGCCTCTATCAAGTGGAACGGGAACCGCCTGGAAAGTATACAAAAGTCAAGGCTAGACATCCATTTTGACCACGTTCATCCTCCCAAACCAAGACAACTTCAACTGTCTATATGATACAAATGCCTTCTCTATATTATTTTAGATGGGGCCGGTAATTTATATTAAATAATTGGTTAAGATCGTTTGGGATAAGAATTCCTAAGTATTTGATGGCCTCCTCCTTCCACTTGAACGTGAACTGTTTAGCAAGATGGGACACCAGATCCCCAGGCAATGAGATATTAAGTGCCTCCGTCTTGGAGCAATTCACTTTAAAATTGCTTAATTGCCCGAACAGCTCAAACTCTTTCAAAACAGAAGGTATAGATACCAATGGCTGTGAGACATACAGTAGGAGGTCATCGGCGAACAAGGCCAATTTGTGGTGGGTCTGTCCCAGTATGATCCCATGGACGCTTGTATTAGCCCTAAGTGACGTAGCCAAGTGTTCCATTACAATAATGTACAGCAGAGGTGACAGAGGGCATCCCTGTCTAGTACCGTTTGCAATATTGAACGAAGAAGATAAGATCCCTCCTATCCTCACCTTGGCAGAAGGGGAAGAATATAAGGATAGAATTCCGTGCAAGAACCGAGGACCCAGGCCAAGTTGTATCAGCGCCTCCTTCATAAACCCCCAGTGGACTCTGTCAAAGGCCTTCTCAGCATCCACCGAAATTAGGCCTAGTGGAAGCGAGCTGTTTTTGGCTTTAGCAATAAGGAGTAGGGTCCTAATAGTGTTATCCCTAGCCTCCCGGCCTCTGACAAAGCCCACCTGGTCTGTATTAATTACAGAAGGGAGAAGTGGTGCCAATCGGTCAGCTAATAATTTAGAGAAGAGTTTTACATCCACATTTAGTAGCGAAATCGGCCTGTAGTTCGAGACTAAACATGGATCTTTCTCCGGTTTAGGGATGACGCTGATATGGGCTTCCAAAGATTGAGGCACAAAATCCGATCCCTGAAGTATAGCATTAAAGGCCGTCAACATCACTGGGGCCAGCTGGGACTTGAGTGTTTTATAAAAATTAGGCAAAAACCCGTCTGGGCGGGGCATTTCCCTGAGGGGGTATATTGAATAGCCCGCAACAATTCCTCCTCTGTGATATCTTCGTCTAGTATCGCTGCTGTTTCTTTAGCCAAAGATGGGATTCCTGTCTGAGCAATATAATATTTAATCTTATCCGATAACTCAGATGAAGGGAGATCGGAGAAGTGTCCCTTAAAGCGAACCTGTCACCCCCTCCAGACATCTAAAAATACCATAGCCCCCTTCTGCAGCACTAAGGCTGCAGTCTGACAAGGTGTCTATAGCATTTATGCTCCCTTGATTCACTGAAATAAAGACTTTTATAAAATCTGATTCAAACCTGATCCAAGACCGGGAGGCGGGTTTTCAAGCGTCTATCTCCCTCCTCTGTGGTGTCAGTCATCTCTCTCTGCTCTCTGTGTGCCTCCTCCAGGGCCATCTCCCTGCATTACAGAGCTTTGTCAGCTCTGCTACAACATAGAGCTGCTGTTATAGGAGACCCCACAGTAGTAAATCTAGCAGGAGGATACTGCCTGCTACGTAGCAGCCCTTGAACTGAGCAGGTTTCACTTTCAGTTTCTTGCACCCAGCAGCATTGCTCCTCAGCCCCTGATCTAAAGCACAAACTCAACTCTGCTGCACTGCTGACAGCTCAGCTCAAGGGCTGCTATGTAGCAGGCAGTGCTTTCTCTGCTCAGGGTCTTCCTGCTAGATTTACTACTGTGGGGTCTCCTATAACAGCAGCTCTATGTTGTAGCAGAGGTGACAAAGTTCAGCTCTGTAATGCAGGGAGGTGGCCCTGGAGGAGGTGCACAGAGAGCAGAGAGGGATGACTGACACCACAGAGGAGGGAGACAGACACTTGAAAACCCGCCTCCCGGTCTTGGATCAGGTTTGAAACAGATTTTATATAACTCTTTATTTCAGTGAATCAAGGGAGCATAAATGCTATAGACACCTTGTCAGAATGCAGCCTTAGTGCTGCAGAAGGGGGCTATGGTATTTTTAGATGTCTGGAGGGGGTGACAGGTTCGCTTTAATATTATAAAGTTCACTATAATATTCTTTAAACTCCTCTAATATTTCATTTGGTATATGTGTTCGTCTACCTTTGCTAGTTGTTATATATGGGATAAAAGGCGGGTTTAACCGAGGGTGAAGCAGTCCGGCCAGGGGGCGCCCGCATTTGTCTGAATTGGAGTAAAAATAACTTTTGGACTTTTCAGTGTAACTACGGTATTTTTGGTCCAGTAAGTTTTTAAGTTCCGTTTTTTTTAATGTCAAGTCAGCCAGCGTCGATTTCGATAAATTCCGTTTGTGTAAGGTTTCTAGAGTATGTATCTGAGTGAGGAGAGTCTTTTCTTTTTCTGCATCGTTTTTCTTTAGGCGGGAACCATGTTTTATAAAAACCCCCCTCAAGACACATTTCAGAGTTTCCCACTTAGTGGGTGAAGGTGTGGGGTCATCCGCATGGTCCCGGTCAAAGAATTGAATAGTCTCCTTAACCTCTGACATACATAGCTCATCCTTCAGCAAATGGTCATTCAATCTCCAAGTCCATGGACGTCTACTAGTGTCAGGGAGTGTAAGAGACAGAAAGGTGGGGGCATGGTCGGAGAGAAAAATGTCTCCTATACTCGCCTTAGGGTTCCAAGATAGTAGACTATGACTTATAAAGAATAAATCAATTCTACTATAAGAATTGTGTATTGGAGAAAAATACGTGAAGTCCCTCCCCTGAGGATTCAATATCCTCCAAATATCTACAAGCCTCAGAGTGTGAAGGAGCCTTTTTTTGTTTTTTGTTAGGTATGGGTCTCTTACCCGAGGATGAATCAGCCACCATGTCCAGGGTGAAATTGATGTCGCCACCGATGACGACTGGTCCCTCTGCAAACTCCGACAGGCGCGTTAGGTACAATTTGCACGTTTTTGTCTGGAATCTATTGGGTAAATACCAGTTAACAACAGTTAGTATTGATCCGGCAATTCTCATCTCAAGAAACACATACCGACCCTGTGGATCTGTGCATACGTCTAGGATCTCATGAGAAAGTGATCTGTGTATCGCAATGGAAACCCCTTTCGTCCTTGCTTCCGGGTTGGTGCCATGATGCCAAACCGAGAAGTATCTATTGCGGAGGCTTGGGACGTGTCCAGATTTAAAGTGAGTCTCCTGGAGCATCAGAATCTGGCACTTCTGTTTGTGAGTATAGTATAGGATCTGTGACCTCTTTTGGGGGGTGTTAAATCCCCGTACATTAAGTGAGCAGATTTTTAAAGAGGACATGGCCGAAGAGGGATCAGAAGGGAAAGTGGGAGTAGACAAAGAAGGAGAATAGAGAGATAAGCAAAAACAAGAAAAGAAAAAGGGCAAAGAGACCCAAGTATAGGGAAGATTAGAAAATTAGAAATGAATAGCAAAGGAATGAGAAAATAGACAAGAAAAAATTCCCAGGATAAACCGAGATAGCAATTTAGGGTGGCCTATACGACCAGTCTATCCTGAAATCAGGAGACAATCCCGGAAGGGTGCAACCTGTCTATCTCAGGGTTGTCCCCCACACCACGGGCTGGACGTTTTCAGATAGCTGTAAATGAAGCCTTTATATTGGTAGTAACCTAATTAATCAAGTTAATTAAGAAATCTTTCATATCAAATAACAGATGCAACTAAAGATTCTGGGTCGGTGCAAGGGCAATACCATACTCATACCACTTCAAAATCACCCAGAATTCCCTCTAAAGGGCTCTCAGATGAATGATGAGTACAATTATCATTTAATTAAGTGATCACTTTATTACCGTATATACTCGTGTATAAGCCGACCCGTGTATAAGCCGACCCCCTACTTTTGCCCCCAAAACCTGGGAAAACCTATTGACTCGTGTATAAGCCGAGGGTGGACCCCAGCACAGGTATACAGCCCCCAGCAGTGTAGTATACAGCAGCCTCCCCAGTGGTAATATACAGCAGTCTCCCCCTGTGGTAGTATACAGCAGTCTCCCCCTGTGGTAGTATACAGCAGTCTCCCCCTGTGGTAGTATACAGCAGTCTCCCCCTGTGGTAGTATACAGCAGTCTCCCCCTGTGGTAGTATACAGCAGTCTCCCCCTGTGGTAGTATACAGCAGTCTACCCCTGTGGTAGTATACAGCAGTCTACCCCTGTGGTAGTATACAGCAGTCTCCCTCTGCGGTAGTATACAGCAGCCTCCCCCTGCGGTAGTAAACAGCAGCCTCCCCCTGTGGTAGTATACAGCAGTCTCCCCCTGTGGTAGTATACAGCAGCCTTCCCCTGTGGTAGTATACAGCAGCCTCCCCCTGTGATAATATATAGCAGTCTCCCCCTGTGGTAGTATACAGCAGTCTACCCCTGTGGTAGTATACAGCAGTCTCCCTCTGCGGTAGTATACAGCAGCCTCCCCTGTGGTAGTAAACAGCAGCCTCCCCCTGTGGTAGTATACAGCAGTCTCCCCCTGTGGTAGTATACAGCAGCCTTCCCCTGTGGTAGTATACAGCAGCCTCCCCTGTGGTAGTATACAGCAGCCTCCCCAGTGGTAGTATACAGCAGCCTCCCCTGTGGTAGTATACAGCAGCCTCCCCAGTGGTAGTATACAGCAGCCTCCCCCTGTGGTAGTATACAGCAGCCTCCCCCTGTGGTAGTATACAGCAGCCTCCCCCTGTGGTAGTATACAGCAGCCTCCCCAGTGGTAGTATACAGCAGCCTCCCCTGTGGTAGTATACAGCAGCCTCCCTAGTGGTTTATACAGGCCCTGCTCTCCCCCCCCCATGGTATATACAGACCCCCGCTCCCCCCCCCGATGTATATACAGACCCCCGCTTCCCCCCTCGTGGTATATACAGGCCCCCACTCCCCCCAGTAGTATATACAGGCCCCCACTCCCCCCAGTAGTATATACAGGCCCCCACTCCCCCCCTCGTGGTATATACATGCCCCCACTCCCCCAGTAGTATATACAGGCCCCCCGCAGTAAATACAGGCCCCCCCGCTCCCCCCCTCGTGGTATATACAGGCCCCCACTCCCCCAGTAGTATATACAGGCCCCCCGCTCCCCCCTCGTGGTATATACAGGCCCCCACTCCCCCAGTAGTATATACAGGTCCCCCGCGGTAAATACAGGCCCCCCCCATTTCCCCCCCGTGGTATATACATGCCCCCGGTAGATGCCGCACACCTGTAAAAGAATCGCTTTCATACTTACCCTCCTCACTGTCATCGCGCGTCCTCCATCCAGTCTCCTTCCTGCTTCTACCCGGTCATGTGACCGCGCAGAAACAATGACGTCATTGTGGATGCGCCGGCCGCCTGGTAGAAGCGGGAATGAGACCGGAGGAGCGCGATGACAGTGAGGAGGGTAAGTATGAAAGCGATTCTTTTACAGGTGTGCGGCATCTACCGGGGGCATGTATATACCACGGGGGGGAAACGGGGGGGGCCTGTATATACTACTGGGGGAGTGGGGGCCTGTATATTCCACGAGGGGGGGGAGCGGGGGTCTTTATATACAACGGGGGGAGAGCGGGGATCTGTATATACCACGGGGGGGGGAGCGGGGGCCTGTATTTACCACGGGGGGGGGGAGCGGGGGCCTGTATTTACCACGGCGGGGGGAGGGCAATGTAATATGCACAGCTCCCCCTGCCGCTGATGGACAGGGGGATGCAGTGCATATTGCATTGCACTAATGAGCGGCCCCACGTGACCGGGCGCTCATATTACAGCCTCCCCCCGCCTGCTCCAGCCCCCGGACACCGGCCCCCCACACTCAGCCGTATAGTGACTCGTGTATAAGCCGAGGGGGGGACTTTTCAGCACATTTTTTGTGCTGAAAAACTCGGCTTATACACGAGTATATACGGTAGTTTAAATCATATAATAATTCATAAAAACATTAAAATAATTGCATAAAGGTACCCTAGTGATTACCAATAATTTATAACCAGGTCCAGGGCTGAGACCAATTACATCAACATTATACAGTATATATTATGTTATATAATAGCCAGTGATACCAGGTTCATAAGGACGTACTGCTTGTTTATTTACCACTATAAGTGGCTGCACGGTCTATTATGTTGTTCTGGGGCTCTAATATACAGTGTGCACCTATATACTAACAAGTGAACCCTTCTCTAACCCAGGTTACACATGTATGGCGCTGCCAGCGTGCTTTGATTATAATTGTCCTCACTTAGTTCACATACCTGGTATATACGCTATATGTGGTCTCGGTCCCGGTACCCCACCGCCAAGATTACGATGCGGCTGCCCCTGTCGTCTCCAGTGCATCATCAGGTCTGTGCTCCAAGCCGTCCTGCGGGGCTCCCGCCACCATCTTGCGTGATGTTAGTGCAGCGTCCTGGGAGCTGCTTCTAAAACAAACCAGAGATAGCTGACAAGCAAGAAAAGGCGATCACCACAAATCACAAATCAAATATCTTTATTGCACATATTACACACAGACAACAATAAGGTGGCAAAAAACTTTAAAAACAATTAAAACGGCCACATGCGGCCACACAGTACACAAACACTACCCCAGCTGGTAAGTAAAGTTTACACATGCTTATGAGAATAGCATCCAGCAGCATCAGAAACAACAGTATAAAAAACTGTCCATAAACAAATAGAGTGCAACCAAAGTGCTACTTATTCCAATACAGACACTGCCTAGTAAACCCAAATTGTCATGCTATTCTACTACCTGGTTAAGCGGCCATAGCCTATGAACATCCATCTGGCAGTGAACCATCTGGCACAGCAAAGGGGTAGGTAAAGATTACCCTACGCGTTACGTCATCCTCTGATGACTTCGTCAGGGGCACACCTCACTGGTGTCTATGTCTAGTGTTAAATAGTGTCTATAATTGCAATCAGATTGCTCTCACCTGGAACGCAATAAATGTAGTTCCGCTCACTGAGGCACCACCATCATTAAGGCTCGGAAGTAGATCGGAAAGGAAGAAGTCAAAATGACCTCTAACCCTTCACACATGATCTGCGCAGGCGCGGAGGTGTGCGAGGCTTCAGTCCCGGGTGTCCCAGTATGGCCGCCATGATTAATGCGCATGCGCATAAGTAAAGAGGCAGCTTCCACTCATGACACCCGTAGGACACTCAGAGCGCATGCTCACCTCCGTCAATTGGCCACCAACCCAGCAGAGGAGTAAAAGGTTAGTATCAAGCATGCTGCGCGTCGCATGCTGCACCAAAGGGCACAGACCCGCACAGAATCTACAGTTTGAGGAAAAGATAACCTAGTATAAGCATTTTATGGTTCTTATCCGTTATTCTGACAAAGGTCAGAGGAGACAAAGAGAGAGTGGATTGTCATCTCTCATAGGTAAGCAACAGCAAGAGAAAAATCAATCAGCTAAATGTAGTGAGAAAGTAGTTTAGCACTCAGATAGAAAGCTTCCCTGTATTCCAATACCGAAGTAATTTACAATAAATATGCGATAACATTCTCAGTATAAGATCCAGCAAAAAAGTCCCTGAGGTATACACCAAGGATTTAACCTGTATATCAATTTATTACCATATCATAAAGTATGTATAAAGCATAATGTCATACATTACAATGCAACCAACAGTCACACACCTGTTCCCACCCTGTAAATCCCACCAGAAAAAGGTCATACAGTAATTTCTATATTGGGCTTGTACATAGCCCGATGTATACATACATCTCAAAAAGCCAAAACATGAGATGTTTTTCATGATCATGAAAAATAGTTATACAAAGGTACCTATAATTAGTATTTGATTAACACCCCAACCAAATCATACAACCAAGTTATAACAGAGACAAAGGAAGTGCAACATTCATTTCTCTCTGGTATCATGTTAAAACAATCAATAACAAGAAATTAATAAAGTGATGAAGGGTTATATATAATTAAATCCACCAAGTATTGGCCGAGGCCTCTTACGGGAATTAAATATATATATAAAAAAAAAAAAAAAAAAAAAAAAAAAAAGAAAAACCACGAGATCCTGACGAGATAATTGTCCTACCCCCAGTCAGTGAACCCATAGCTGGGAGGGAAAAGTAAAGAGTTGAAATAATACAATAGAACATAAATACAAAAAAATATAAGACAAAACTTAATTAACAGGATAATATAGTATAATTATCTATAATAGCGAACCAATCTGGGAGCTGCTTCTCAGATAATGGGAGATCTTTGCGGCCGGCGGTATGGAAGGCTCCCTGGAGGGCTGGGATCTCATAGTCCTCCTTTTGGCCGGCATGTAAGGTATTTACCAGGACCGAGCACCGGCTGTAACAGCCCTGTGGTGTTTAGGGGACAGGAGCTCGGCTTCTCAGCGTCTGATCCCCGCCATGTCCAGGCCACGCCCTGTGCCTTCCTGTTTTAGAGCACGGCCCAGACACAGGTATCAGAAGGAACTGCAAGACACAGGAAGGAAAATCCTGAATTACACACCGACACATCGTGGTGTTTTCATGGCAACAGGCACAATTGTGTCCGATGCCTGGCGGTTTCTGCCTTTCTGTGGCGGCGTGTAAAGGTACCATAAAGGTACCTTTACACGCGGCAACTTTTCTAGGAATTTCACTGGCAATTTGCTGGTTGCAGTGAAATCATGGAGACATTGTTCTATCTTGTTGCTGTGTACAAATGGAACAATGTGTCCATGATTTCACTGCAACCAGCAAATTGCCAGTGAAATTCCTAGAAAAGTTGCCGTGTGTAAAGGTACCCTTATGGCCACTTTACACGCAGCTACAGGTAACAGGTTTTCCACAGGTAACTTACTGGTTGCAGTGAAATCATGGAGACATGGTTCTATCTTGTTGCTGTGTACAAATGGAACTATGTCTCCATGATTTCACTGCAACCAGTAAGTTACCTGTGGAAAACCTGTTACCTGTAGCTGCGTGTAAAGGGGCCATTACAGTTGCGTAATCCTGCGACAAAGCTATTCCCACAAACCATATCTGAGTCAGAAATGCATGTAGGCATATTCTCCAGGCTCTTCCCATTCTGTATCATTATTTTGCCATCCATTTCAGCCTTTCCTAAGGCCCCCAGACCCCTTTGTAGGGTCTAGCAGAAAATCACTTGCTTTTCCCATTGATTTACTTTGTACTCGCTATTTTAGAACGAATACACGATTATTAGAAAGTACTTTTAAGAAGTATAGCAATTATGAATATCACAGTACTCGCTCATCACTAGTTTTTAAAGACCTTATGAATGTCCGCTTGCAGAAATCCTTCTCTCTCTTCAAATATTCTCACACAGACTCGATGATGTTGAGATCAGGGCTCTTTTCAAGCCATACAGTATCATCACTTCCAGGTCAGATCACCTTGTTTTTCTTTATTCTGAAGATAGTTCTTTATGTTTGAGGACATATGCTGCTGTAGAATTTAAAGCCAATAGGTTGCCTCCCTGTTTGCTAAGTTTCTGCCTGTATTTTTCTGCATTGAAATAGGCAAAACTGAAGATCATAGATTCTGTGGTTGGCCAAGGAAATTTATCGCAGCAATCCTGACCGAATCCCTGACGCCATTTACTGAAATTGGGCCCTAAGTCTGGCCAGTCTTCTCAAAGTATTAAATGGGTGTAGCTGGATCCCATTGGTTGCTGTCACTTTGGAGTTGATGGGACCGCTGAACATCTTCAGATTTTGAAGGGAATTATACATGATGTGTCTTTGATCTGCTGCACTAAGTTTTCATGCCTAACCATTGCATTTATGGTCCTCGATTTTGCACATTTCTTGGTGCTTCTTCAAAGAAGCATGAACAGCGCATGTTGAAATCCCAGTCTGCTTTAACATACATCCGACCAACGATCCGACGTGCTACGTGTCACATGCGACAATGTCGTTTCTAGGTCGCTGCAACGTCACAAAACCTGTGATGTTGCAATGATATTGTTAGCGATATGGTTGCGTGTAACGGGACCTTTCGTTTGGCTGTTGCTAGTTCTAAGCCTCCTAATCAACCTTTTCTGTTTCAATTATGACTATTTTTGAATCTACATATGAAAGTGATTCACCCAGGGGTGTATGGGTACTTGGTACCCGAGCGTTGTTGTTGTTCGGGGGGATGATGTCTCGGTGGCTGGTGCCCAGGCCCGTAACCCTGGTAGTCAATTGTAAATTAGAAAAAGGTAATAAGTGTCTTGTGACGCCACCTGTGGTTTCTGGTGATGGCACCAGCGCTGCTGTGTTCCTCCGGGAATGATGGACAGGCAGCTGGATGGTATAGCTCCCCACAGGCAAGCAGAGTCCCCGGGGTTGTGATGAGTTGACAGGGATTTGCACAGGGAGGTGGCTAGGCAGTCAGGCCGCTGCTACAGTCTCTGAGCTTGACAGGGTCAGGGTTGGAGAAATGGACACACACACTGGAAGTTGTTTCTGTACCTTTACTCGTGGTATTGAAGATACTGTCCAGGGCACACTCTGGTGATCGGGAAACACTTCTGGATCTCCACAGTGAGTGAGTATAAGGCCTCCTTGTTGCTTTTCCCTTGGTGAAACCTCTGACCCGTGTGAAACTAGGCCTGGCCTCCTCTGTGTCTCTGTCACCTGTGTTGTGTGGTGGGAAACCTCTATGTGGACTACCACTATCACTTCTCCTGCAGTGCCTGGCTCCCTTCTTGGTTGCTGTACAGGTGTCCGGGTGACTGGAGTTTCCTCGGTGAACCGGTGTTTCTGCTGGGCTAGATGCTCTCCTGCAGACTCGGACGCCAGTGTCCGGGTTGCTTTCTGGGGTCAACCGGTACAGCTCCTCTGCCCCCAGTCTGCTGTTACTTCACTCCTTCTGCCTTGCCTTCGATCTCACTCTTAGTTAACCAGCCTAGCCAGTGTGAGGGCCTGTCAACTGGCTCTGGCCTAGCGTGCCTTTGACACACCAGGATGTCCTCACGTTTCTCCTAGCGACTGCAGACTCTGAATAACTCTGTCCCCCAGCACCGGTATTTATAGGGAATCTTGCTTAAAGCAGCAAGAGGAGCTCCCCCTACAGGTCTGGGGTGGAAGGTGTTGGGTGTATGTGGTACCTACTGTGGAAATCCATCCATGCTTTAGGTGGTTCTGTGGCTACCTGTAATGGCAGGGAGCCACATTCGCCCCTAGTTAACATCAGTACTCCTGGAGTGAGAAACATTTTCCAAAAACATATTCAACAAGGATATTTACAATAACAGGTATTATGTACAAAGTCCAAAAGAAAAGGAAAAATTTACAAAAACCACCATAAAAGAGTGAAAAACAAGGTGCAGTCCATATGGTGCTAGTCCACACGTCGCTAGTCCATCCACCGCAGGCTGTAGCAAGTAAGTTTTTGTCACAACCAGTCCTGTGACTATGGTCCTTTTTTTAACTGAAAACAGGGAAGAATCCGGGGAAAATGTCATTAAGAGACTTTACAGCAAGTCTCTGTAAGCTCCGGGTTAAAAGGGTTTCAAAGTCTTTCAAAGTCCATTTAAGTGCAATAAACTCCATTACACATATTTATAACCAAAATTCTCCCTATGGGTGTCTCGGCTTAGGAGACCTGGTACCTACTCTCCACCCCAGGCACTTTCTGTTCCTAACTTAACGTGCATTGGGCTGGGCCCAGTTCCTCCACCCTTCTGTACACTACTATTTACATTTTAATATACATACTGTTCCTTGTTTACATGTTACCCTTGTTACATCTTATACTTTACACATATTACACCTATTCTCCATATCTGGACGGGAGTTGACCCTGGTTACTACGACTAGATCTACGTAGTGTCGGTGTCTCAGGTGGTGTATGTGTGTTTTGGGTTGCTCTATATATGATAGGCAAACTGGGTAACTGTCTGCGCGGCCTTAGTCTCACTACAGGTCTGGCAGTTTCACCGATTGCAGGATCCTCTGGTTCTCTTACACGGGCGATTCTAGTGGGATTTGGACAGGTACTTCTGAAACTCTAGAAGTTTCTTCCATTATTGTTTTTGCTTCTTGAGATTGATAAAAGTGGATTACTGGTACAATTACTGCTCCCTCACATTTGGGATATACAAGTTATTTCCTCTTCTTGTTCTTCTTGTTTCCTATGTTGTTCTGGACAAGTTATTAAGTGGTGTGAGACAGTGACCGCGATGATCTGTGATGGCCGGTAAGTGTCTCCCAGGTTGTGCTCCCTTCACGTATAGGAAGCACTCCACTCCGGGTTCAAAGAGGTTTCCCGGAGGGAGGCAAGGGTTAAAAGCTAGGCAGGAACACAGGGTGTGGTTCTCTGAGTGGAGCTTCAGTCTGAAGGAAGACTGATGAGGCCAGGACAGGAGAGTGCAGAGGCTGTGTGCTGATACAACACGGCCTAGCCCGGAGGGCTTGATCTCGGTGAGACCTGGACTGGAGAGAAACCGTGATAAAGGACTGTGTGCCAGTCGTATGGTTGTAGGAAGTGTGCCAGGCTGCATCCTAGAACCCGGAGGTTTGTGCATACTGTGGACTTGTGCATAATAAACCGTGTGCTGTGAACGTCTGTGCCTGGGTCTTTGCCTTCTTCCGTGCCATCCGACATCGCTACCTCACAGTGGTCTCTTGATACTGTAGCAGTGGTTTTACCTCCATCCTTACTGATTAAAGGAAAACTGTCAGGTCAAAAATCCATATGTAACTGCTATCATTTTCTAATTCCTCTCACTAAACGCTCTCTATTTATGCATTTCTATTATTGATATTTCACTCCTATCCTCTGGAATCTTCAGATAAAGAGAATCATTCCATCTGTCACTCACAGTGAATGATCCACTTAGTTCTCTGCTATTCTCTCCCCATAGATGAATATGCATGTCACATCACAGCACAGGAGATCAGTTTGTGTAGGAGATCTGTATCCTCCTCTTTACTCTCTTTGCAGCAAAGCCAAGAGATCAAATATACACAGGATCTCTCACAGCACAGCAGGGATTCCTTTTTTCAGAAACAAATGAAGTCTACATGTCATATATGATACAGTCTATATAGAGTCTAATGCATGGGTATAATGAGACACATGAGACATACGCTTCTTAAGCAGCTCTTGTATTGCTTCATACAAGTTAGTGCATCAACAGGATAAAGTAAATGTAAGTTGCAGAGTGCAAGGCAAACAACCAAGGACATCAGAGCATTAAAGCATAGCACAAGTCATTCAGAGGCTATTACTTTCCTGTCAGATGTTGCTGGCAAACAGGATGATTCCAGGCAGAGTGAATCCAGGCTTCAGAGAGCAAGACACAAACTGGTTGCAGACCTGATTCAGGAGCACAGGTAAATCATCTGAAACTGATTAAAAGGGCAATTGGCAAGGAACAGGGCAGGGACATCAAAGCTGAGGACTCCATCTTGTTTGAGGGCAAAAGTCAATGCACAGGACAGGAAACAAGATGGCCGACAACAAGCTGAGGACTCCATCTTGTTTGAGGGCAAAAGTCAATGCACATGACAGGAAACAAAATGGCCGACAAAATACACTAAATGCAAACATAACAACAGATATAGCAAAAAAGACTGAAAACCTTACACTAGATCAGATAAGGCAGACCTGTAGCTCTCTCCCTCCGTGTAGAACAGTAGCTCCAGAAAGTGAAACCACACAGCATTGAGAGCAGAGGGAGGAGAGAGGAGAAATCTGCTGAGAGGGAGGAGAGAGCTGCAGAGAAGGCGTGCATAATTACATGACTGTTTATACAGCACTGGACTAATCGTCTCTGCTTGTAATGGGACAGGACTAATGCAGCAGATCTCTGCAGGATTTGACAATGCTGATAACATGGAAACTACAAGCGGTACAATAATGATTTTACATGTTTTTAAAAGGTCTGCCCAGGCCCTATTCAAGGGTAATATTAGTATTATTCTGAAAAATCACCTGACAGTGTCCCTTTAAACAGGTTTTTCTGTTGTCAAAGTTGATGTCTAATACAGTATAACCCTCTTTCTCCCACTGATCATCAAGTTTTTGATGTCTTCTTTTTGTTTTAAGTACAAGTTCTCCAGATACTCACGGTTCAGCTTGTGCACTTTTGTTGTAATCTTTTTCCTGTTTTGCTCTGATCTTGTTCAGGTTATCTTCTACACATGCTTAAATCAATTTGTTGTATTCCGATCTACAATAATTGTTTCTGCATCTGCTGCTATGACTCCCATGTCCAATTTTCCAGGGCGTGCTCTCATTAGATAAGCTGGTGTGCAATTGGTGGAACTCACTGGTATGTTGTTGTCCATGTCCACTAAATCAGGAAATTTGTCAGGGCACTGGTTCCTTTCTTCCAAGGGCAATGTCTTCAACATGTCCATAACTATGTTGTTAATCTTTTCACACATGCCTTTTGTTTGTGAATGGTAAGGTGTGGTCCTAATCTTCTTGCTCCCATATAGATGACAAAATTCTTGAAAGATTTCAGCTTCAATGCAGAACCTCTATCAGCCAACACCTGTTCTGGATACCCATGTGGTCTACAGAAGTAGGCTTGAAAGGTTTTTGCGGCTGGTTCAGCTGTCAAGTCCTTCACTGGAGCAACTACCAGGAATCTTAAGTAGTGTTCTATCATTGTCAATGCGTAGATGTAACCTGATCTGCTTGGTGTTAATTTACGTGATCTAAGGCTACTATTAGAAGCAGTTGAGTGGTCACAATTGGCTGGAGTGGTGCTCGTTTACTCTCTTGATCTTTTCTCCTCAAGTTGCATGGTCCACATTTCTTAAGGTACCGTCACACGGTACAACTTTGAAGTGATGTCGGCAGCGATTCCGCGGGTGACCGCTCGCTCCCAACATCGCTTCCTTAGATGTCACACGGAGATATGTTGGAAGGGACGTAGCCGCGATGTTGCAAAAGCTATCACTCGCTGGGTTGTGCACAACCCAGCGAGCGATACGCATCAATGTTGTGAATAGGCAACATCGCTTACAACATTGTTATCACTGTGTAACATGAGGCGATGTTAGCAGATCGCTGGATCAACATCGCCAGGTTTACCAACATGCTGGTGAGCCTGCCAACTGTGATCCAGTGATTTATCGCAGTTGCATTGTGCTGTTACATGGCACAATGCACTTGCAATGTAGATGCAACATCGCTGAACCAGGGACGCAACATCGCCCCGTGTGACGGTACCTTTACACCATCTTTCTATGGATCCTTTCATGCCAACTCAGTAGAATCTTTTTTTCAACAGCATCTTGAGCTTCTTCCATCCGAGGTGTCCTGCTTGGTTGTGGTATGCATTCAACACTATCTTGACATCCTTGCTGGGTACCACTATTTGCCAGACAATCTCCTGGGTTCTGGGATTGATGTACCATTTGCATAGTTTCTCTTGGTAGACTAACAGTTTGCTTCTCTCATTCCATAAGTGTTTTGCCTCTGGTGGAGCATCTGGAACAAGACAGGAAGATTCTTGGGTTATCAGCCCTTTACCATAGTGAGGTAATGGATTTACTGTTTTCTCTGGGAGTCTTCTAGAGGCATGCTAACATTGGGATGCCCTGTGGCGAAGGAAGGCGGGTAGCTCTACTTCTTCTAGCTTGACCACATCTTTTCCCACATCTGACAGGTGAGGCATCCTTGATAAGGCATCAGCGTTGGCATTGGCAGACTGCAGCACTGCCGCCCCTGTAGACTCAGGTGATGAACGGGGGTGCGGCCCTGCACGGCACCTAACTTCACAGTTTCCAGGTGTGTTAGAGGATTATTATCCATGAAGGTGGTGAATTTTGCAGATGCCAGGTAATGCTTGAACTGTTCTGTGATGGCTCAGACCAAGGCCAAGAACTCCAACTTGAATGAACTGTAGTTCTCAGGATTCCTTTCTGTAGGGTGAAGCTTCCTGCTGGCATAGGCAATCACTCTTTCTTTGCCATTCTGCTTATGTGCTAAGACAGCTCCTAACCCCACATTGCTGGCATTGGTGTGCAGCAGAAACGGTTGGTTGTAGTCAGGGTAATCCAGGATCTCTTCACCACTCAGGGCTTTTTTCATTTTCTTGAAGGACTCTTCTTGTTCCTTGCCCCACTCGAATGGAGGACCTCTCGACTTGCCTTTCTTGGGCTAACCTACCAGAAGATTTTGTAAAAGGGCTACTTTCTTAGTGTACTCCTTGATAAATCTCCTGTAGTATCCCACCAGTCCCAGGAACTGATGTACCTCTCTGATGCTTCTTGGTTCTGGCCATTCTCTGATTACGGTTACCTTATCCCGGTCTGGTGCCACTACTTCTGGACTGACCACATGACCAAGATACTGGACCTTTAGCTTTAGTAGATGGCATTTGAATGGCTTCAGCTTTATCCCATATTTGGCTAATGCTTCAAATACCTCTGCCAGGTATTTCAGGTGTTCCTCATAGGTTTTAGAGTACACTATGACATTGTCTAGGTAGAGTAGGACAGTTTAAAAATGTCGGTGCCCAGGCAACACTCCATCAACCTCTGGAACGTTCCGGGTGCATTACATAGTCCGAATGGCATGCTGTTAAATTCATACAGACGCATGGGTGTAGTAAATGCCATTTTCTCCCTGTCTTTTTCTGCAACGGAGGCCTGCCAATACCCACTGGTGAGATCTAGGGTTGAAAAGTACTTAGCAGACTTTAATGCAGCAAGTGACTCTTCTATGCGGGGCAATGGGTAGGTATCTTTATGTGTCATGCAATTTATCTGCCTATAGTCAATACACATTTTCATGCTGCCATCCTTTTTTTTGACCAGGACTAGTGGAGCTGCCCAGGGACTGCAACTATCTCTTATGACCCCTGCGTCCTTCATGTCCTGTAACATCTCTTTGGCACGCTGATAATGGTGGCATAGGTCTGTGTCGCTCTTTGATTGGTGGATGTGTACCTGTGGGTATATGATGGTATACCCCTTTAATCCTACTAAAATCGAGTGGATGCTTACTGAATACCTGTTCATACTCCTGGACTACCCAGTAGACACCATGCTTCTTATGTTCGGGAGTGGAGTCAGTCCCAACATGAAGCTGTTTATACCAGTCCTCCAGCTGCCCCTTGGAATTGTTATCCTCCACCGAGTCTGGTGGGGTCAAGGGTTCCACTGCTTGTATAGCGTTGTTATGCACAGTGTACAGCTTAGCAACGGCAGAATACCTGGTAGTTTGACATCGTTCTCAACACAAATTAAGAGGCGGATGGGTACCCTTCCCTTGCATACATCAACCATCCCCCTGGCTGTCAGGAGTGTAGGCCTGTGTTCTGTACTGATGGACTCTACTACCGCCTGGTAGTTCTGTCCCCATAGGCCTGCTCAGCACCAGATCATCATTTCACTCATCGGGGGTACAACAATAGGGTATTGGATCTGTCACCCGAGCACTACCAATTTCACCACTGGTCAGTTTTACCTGTTGTTGATGCAGGAGGGCTCTGATCTCTCTCTGAGGAACCTTTGCTGCCGGGGTTTAACAGTATCCATAATCTGTTGGGAGTAAATCATTGAAATATTTGCTAACGACATTAGTACCAAGATGATATATGCATCTCTGTCATTAGGATTATTTTCTACCACAATAAGCCCCTGGCCTTTTAACTCCACCCTCCCCACTTTTACTATTACTTCTCTAACCCTGACTACGTTAAGTGGCGGACCATTAGAAGCATATATGTTGAGGTTTGGAGCTGGTGGGTTAAGTTCATTGTCACACCAGAATCTCTTATAAAGGATATGAGGTATTGTGGTCACCTGCGATCCAGTGTCCAACAACGCAGATGTAGGGATGCCTCCTAGTACAATAGACAGGAATAGTGTTTGTCCGATGTACCTATCATACAGTCTGATGGGCCTGGTTGGTCTACTCCTGGGGTTTGGCCCCTGGCCCCAGGGGTTGCTTGTTTAAAGGACAATGCCTGGCGATATGGCCGGTCTTGCTGCAGCGTCGACAGATGGGCTCGCCTGTGGAACTTTGTGGGTCATTGGTCCTCCTATGGAGCGACATAGCCTTTTTGTTTCTCCTCCACTGGACGTCCTCTGGGCTGTCGGCAAGCTGTATCCTTCCTGATGACTTGGTCTCTGCTTGCAGCTGCAGGGCTTCCATGACTGTACCCAAGTTCCTACTCAGCTGGTGCACCTCAGAGCACAGGTTGTCCAACCGGCTGGGATTTTCAGCCTGCATGTTGTTCTCAGCTCAGGTGTGGAAGCTGGTGTTACTGGTGCTGGAGCGTTGTCACTCTGCTACCACCGGACTGCTGCATCAGGGGTTTCTAGGGGTTGCAGCCCCTTGATAGCCATGTCCTTTACAGTGTTAAAGTCTACATCCGGGTGACCTAGGGACCACCAGCGCACGGTTCTGCTCTCATCTGGTGACCGTAGTCCACGGATAAACTGTTCAGTTAGCATTTTGTCCTTCTCCTGCACGCTAACAGGGCCGACCTGTTTCAAAGCTTGCAGCGCCTCTTGCAGGCGCCAGGCATAGTTTCTGATGTCACCCTGCGGCCGCTGGTAACAGTGGTAAAAGCGCATTTGGAGGTCTGTTTCATTGCGGGTTTCAAAAGCAGCTTTCAGTCTATCAAAGATTATAGTCACTGATTCTTGCTCTGCTTCTGACCAGGTTTCAATCTCCCGCTCTGCTGCATCGGTTAACAGCCCTCTGTTTGCAATTCATTGCGTACATATCTAGTACAGTGCAGATTTTCCTTTTAAATGCTGACAAAGCGTCTGGCCGGCCATCATAATGAGGTAACCATTTAGCCCCCGGGACGTACGGTAGCCAGATTGGCATGATCGGGGCTACAGCACCTGGCGGGTCGGGTGCTCTACGGACATACTTAGTCTGGGCTGATTGATAGGGTCTAGGAAGGGAGCTTCTTCGTCGCTTGATGTATCTGACATTTATGTGCCCCCCTAGTGAATCACGGCCAGTCTTTTTAGAGTTAACTATGTGATGGCTCCGCAGGCAGGGAGTTAATCATTCAGGAGTTTCCGGATTAGGCCGCTGCACCTCGTCAGTACTTGGCAGAGCATGGGGCGGGGCTTGGCTTCGTGCTCTTTCGGCCATTATGCCCCCTTCCCGCTCGATGGCGCAGTAATGGCGGCCAGTTGTTAACAATCCATGATGCACAGTCAATCACATGGCACACAGTACCCGGTGATACCAGACATGGCATCCTGTTCGTGATGCCAGAAGTTGATTCACCCAGGGCTCTATGTGAACTCGGAACCCGGGCTTTGTTTCGGGGGGATGATGTCTCGGTGGCGATATTGTTGCGTGTAACGGGGCCTTTAGTTTGGCTGTTGCTAGTTCTAAGCCTCCTAATCAACCTTTTCTGTTTCAATTGTGACTATTTTTGAATCTACATATGAAAGTGATTCACCCAGGGGTCTATGGGTACTTGGTACCCGGGCGTTGTTCGGGGGGATGATGTGTCCAGGCCCATAGCCCTGGTAGTCAATTGTAAATTAGAAAAAGGGAATAAGTGTCTTGTGATAACACCTGTGGTTTCTGGTGATGGCACCAGCGCTGCTGTGGGCTTCCGGGGATGATGGACGGGCAGCTGGATGGTATAGCTCCCCACAGGCGGAGCAGGGTCTCCGGGGTTTTGATGAGGTGACATGACAGGAATTTGTACAGGAAGGTGGCTAGGCAGCCAGGCTGCTGCTACAGTCTCTAAGCTGGACAGGGTCAGAGTTGGAGAAATGGGCACACACACTGGAAGTTGTTTCTGTACCTTTACTGGTGGTATTGAAGATAGTGTCCAGGGCACACTCCGGTGATCGGGAAACACTTCTGGATCTCCACAGTGAGTGAGTGAGTATAAGGCTTCCTTGTTTCCTTTCCCTTGGTGAAGCCTCTGACCTGTGTGAAACTAGGCCTGGCCTCATCTGTGTCTCTGTCATATGTGTTGTTTGGTGGGAAACCTCTGTATGGACTACCGCTATCACTTCTCCTGTGGTGCCTGGCTTCCTTCTTGGTTGCTGTACAGGTGTCCGGGAGACTGAAGTTTCCTCGGTGAACCGGTGTTTCTGCTGGGCTAGATGCTCTCCTGAAGACTCAGACGCTGGTATACGGGTTGATTTCTGGGGTGAACCGGTATGGCTCCTCTGCCCCCAGTCTGCTGTTACTTCACTCCTTCCGCCTTGCCTTCGACATCACTCTTAGGCCCCCACGCTAGCTAGGCTGGTTAACTTTCAACTGGCTCGGGCCTAGCGCGGCTCTGACACACCAGGGCGTCTTCATAGTTCTCCTAGCGACTGCACATTCTGACTAACTCCGCCCCAGCATCGGTATTTATTGGAGATCTTGCTTAAAGCAGCAAGTGGAGCTCCCCCTACAGGTCTGGGGTGGAAGGTGTTGGGTGTATGTGGAAATCCATCCATGCTTTAGGTGGTTCTGTGGCTACCTGTAATGGCAGGGCGCCACATTAGTGATGATCATTATCACCTGTTTAATAGAATTGGTTGTCATACACCTGATTATAATGGTAACAAATAATGATTTTTTTTGTGTAAGTATACCTAGGAGAATTGATGCTGTTTTGAAGGCAAATGGTGGTCATACAAAAAATTGATTTAATTTGTATTTTTCTGTTGCTTCACTTTGAGTTTTCATAGTTTATAAAAATAAACTATTAACACTTTCTATTTTTAAAGCGCTCTTAGGCTGCCTTCACACTGCGGCAGTGTCCGGTCCGGGGCTGTCAGAAGTGACAGCCTGGACCGGAGTTCTCCTCCATAGAATCCTGTCGGGCTGCACGGAGCTGGATCCCGGCGGGTGGTAATTAGCTGCTATCCGGCTGCTGTGTCGCCGGATGAATCGTGCAGAAGTGGGGATTTTCTGCCGATTCCAAAACCGGTGCATGCAACGTTTTGGAATCGGCAGAAAATCCCCACTTCTGCACGATTCATCCGGCGACACAGCAGCCGGATAGCAGCTAATTACCACCCGCCGGGATCCAGCTCCGTGCAGCCCGACAGGATTCTATGGAGGAAAACTCCGGTCCAGGCTGTCACTTCTGACAGCCCCGGACCGGACACTGCCGCAGTGTGAAGGCAGCCTTAGTTTGCACAATTTTTCCATACCTCCCTAATGGTGGGTTTACACACACCAATTTCTGTGTCCAATATCTGAACAGATCTCTGGTTGCAGTGAAATCATGGACACATTGCTCCATTTTGTACACAGCCACAAAATAGAACAATGTGTCCATGATTTCACTGCAACCAGAGATCTGTTCAGATATTGGACACAGAAATTGGTGTGTGTAAACCCACCATAAGACTTTAGCAGAGTTCTATATACCAGCTTTAATAATGCTTAGGGAAAATAGTTTTCAGCTATAATCTAGATTTCTAATCATGAGATTAATCCGCTTGGTGCATTTTACTTTGAGGGCCACTTTACACACACCAACTTATCTGTCCAACTTCTGACCAACTTGCTGGTTGCAGTGAAATCATGGACACATTGCTCCATTTTGTGGCTGTGTACAAATGGAACAAGGTGTCCATGATTTCACTGCAACCAGCAAGTTGGTCAGAAGTTGGACAGATAAGTTGGTGTGTGTAAACCCACCATTAGGCTATGTTCTTACAATCCCGAGACACCGTGTCCTGGATGCCTTGTTTCTGCTCCTGCAGACACCAGTGTTCTCCACAGAAGAACACAGCACCCGTGCCCACGGTCAGTATTCTGGGTGGAGAGAATGTTTGCTGTGTTCTCGCGGCGAGAACACATGCGACTCCGCAGAAATAATTGACATGCTGCGGAACGGGAAACCACTCCGCATGTCAGTCTACACTGCGGAGAAAACAAGCACAACAGACATAGGATGTCTATAAATCTTATTCACAGTGCCTGTACTGTACAATACAGCATTTTGGATGCATCCAAAACTCTGCAAACACAGATCGTGACAATGTGCCCTTAGTGGTTGCCCTTAGGGTATGTGCCCACAGAACGTTTTTTAAGCAGTCGTGAACGCAGCAAAACCAGAGGATCCTAGAGTCCTTGACAGGAGATTAGCTATGATCATGTGTGCGTTTTTTTTGAGTGTTTTATGTGCGTTTTTTGTGCGTTTTTACTGCGTTTTTCATAGCTGCGTTTTTCCTGCGCTTCTTCCATTGACTTTAGCAAAACACAGGAAAATAATTAACATGTCAATTCTTTCCCATCCGAACCAAAAACGCAGGGATTTGACAGTTCTTGACACTTGCAAAACCAATGTGTGTGCACAGCGTTTCTGTGAAACACATTGGTTTTTCTGGGAATCAAAACCGCAGGAACAAATTATCATAAGGCTGCGTTCACACATTTGCGTACTTTGCTGCGCTTTTTGCCGCGTTTTTCGGCCGCACAAAAAAGCGCAACAAAATACGCAGGGGCTTTCACACACTGCGCTTTCTTTACTCCAGAAAGCGCAGTGATGTCACAAAGGGGAGGAAAAATCCTGC
Source organism: Allobates femoralis (assembly GCA_033576535.1). Taxonomy (NCBI): domain Eukaryota; kingdom Metazoa; phylum Chordata; class Amphibia; order Anura; family Aromobatidae; genus Allobates; species Allobates femoralis. The sequence goes on from JARQOC010000005.1 coordinate 374,787,919, forward strand.
TTCCTCCTCCCCTCTGTGACAGCCCCATTAGATTTCACAGTGTATTAATATACACTGTGAAATCTAAATTAAACAGAGGCAAATGTATGTAAAATAAAAAAGAATCAATACTTCACCTGTTCGACGCCTTCTCCCGCTATCCGGTCTCCGGTTCTAAGTGAGAGATGTACTGACAGGACCTGTGGTGATGTCAGAGGGGCGTTCCCGGGCACTCGGGAACCCCAGAACAGGGAAGGACCTAGTTCTGGGGTGGAATCCTTGCGGAGATCACCATAACCACCATATTGCCCCTCATCAGTGTGGAGTAGGATTCTGTCTAGGTGGGAGCAATGCCTGGTCGACCAACATCACAAAGCATTCACTGATCTCGGGGAGACCAGTCAATGAAAACACTGCGGGCAGCCGGCTAAAGCGCTTAAACACAGTGAAATCCAGGATGAGGGGCAATACCTCAAAGCAGCTGTCTGTGGATGGATACCTGGCTCTGTTAATTCCCTTGTATCCTTAGCTTGTAACTGAGTGGGATATTGACTGAAAGGGCCACTTAATATGGTGGTTATGGTGGTCTCCGCAAGGATTCCACCCCAGAACTAGGTCCTTCCCTGGAGGGATATCTGGCTAGTCCCGTGTTTGAGACTCTTAATAGAGGCTCCACGGACTCCATTTGCATATGAATGGATCAAGGAATAGCCAGAATGGCAAAGGCTCAGCCAAAGATCAGCTCCAGGATGATCAAAGACAGTCTCAAGTTAGCTGTGAGTACTGTGATAGTTAGAAGGCATTTGAGTGATGCAAATCTATTAGCAAAAAGTCCCCACAAAGTTCCACTATTATTAGCAAGAAATCCACACAAAGTCCCACTATTAAAAAAAGACATGAACTGAAACAGATATAATTTGCAAAGAACACATTAACTGGCCTAAAGAGTAATGGAGAAACATTTTGTGAACTAATGAAAGTAAAACTGTTCTATTTGGGTTCAAGGGCTGCAGACAGTTCATCAGATGACCCCAAATATAGATAAGTGATGTTCGATCTGAACTATTCGCCAATTTCAAATTCGACCTCTTTTGGGCCATGTTCGAGCCATTTGACGAACTCAAACAATTTGCTAAAAATCCGGTAATTCGAGGGTATGTTCAATAACACTTTGTTGACCAAAAGCGTTACTGACTTTTCACGGTAATGCTTTTTTTTCAATGTTGTTATGAGTTTCAGTTTCTGAGAATAGTGGGCGGGAGGAGGGGGGGGTGGGTGCTGGGGTGAGGTCTGTGGTCAAATAATGAAGATCTCCATTTTTTTTTCCTTCACACTCTTACTGTGGGTGGTCTGGTCTGTCAGCCTATCAGCACACATAAAGCAAAGTGCACTTTTTGTACACAAGGGTTTGTGTGATTGGGTGGGCATGTTACATGTCCTTGCCATATACCGTATATACTCGTGTATAAGCCGAGTTTTTCAGCCCAAAAATTGGGCTGAAAAGTCCCCCCCTCGGCTTATACACGGGTCAATACGGTATGCTGTGGGGGGGGGAGCTGTGACCGGGGGCTGGAGGAGGCAGGAGGGGGCCGCGGTGACCGCAGGCGGTCACGTGGGGCCGCCTCATTAGTGCAATGAATATGCACGGCATCCCCCCGTCCATCAGCGGCTGGGGGATGCCGTGCATATTGCACTACACAGCCCCTTCTCCTTAGTATGCGTCCCCCAGTAGTAATAAACAGCCCCCCCTCCTTATCATGTCCCCCCCGGCTGCGGCAGCTGTGAAAATAACAAACAGTTTATACATCACCTTCCGGCGCAGCTCTCCGCTCCTCCGGTCCTCAGCATCTCCGCTCGCCGGCTTCTTCCTTGTTGTGCCGGTGTCATGTGACCGGGCGCAGGAGATGACGTCATTTCCTGCGCGGGTTCACAAGCCGGCACATCAAGGAAGAAGAAGCAGCCGGCGAGCGGAGATGCTGAGGACCGGAGGAGCGAAGAGCTGCGCCGGAAGGTGATGTATAAACTGTTTGTTATTTTCACAGCTGCCGCAGCCGGGGGGGACATGATAAGGAGGGGGGGGGGCTGTTTATTACTACTGGGGGACGCATATTAAGGAGGGGGGGCTGTGTACTACCACTGGGGCTGCTGGATACTACCACTGGGGCTGTATATACCACTGGGGCTGCTATATACTACCACTGGGGCTGTATATACCTGTGGGGCTACTGTATACTACACTGGGGCTGTATATACCTGTGGGGCTGCTGTATACTACCACTGGGGCTATATTTACCTGTGGGGCTGCTGTATACTACCACTGGGGCTGTATATACCTGTGGGGCTGCTGGATACTACACTGGGGCTGTATATACCTCTGGGGCTGCTGTATACTACCACTGGGGCTGTATATACCTGTGGGGCTGCTGTATACTACACTGGGGCTGTATATACCTCTGGGGCTGCTGTATACTACCACTGGGGCTGTATATACCTGTGGGGCTTCTGTATACTACACTGGGGCTGTATATACCTCTGGGGCTGCTGTATACTACCACTGGGGCTGTATATACCTCTGGGGCTACTGTATACTACACTGGGGCTGTATATACCTCTGGGGCTGCTGTATACTACCACTGGGGCTGTATATACCTCTGGGGCTGCTGTATACTAACTACTGGGGCTGTATATACCTGTGGGGCTGCTGTATACTACCACTGGGGCTGTATATACCTCTGGGGCTGCTGTATACTACCACTGGGGCTGTATATACCTCTGGGGCTGCTGTATACTACCACTGGGGCTGTATATACCTGTGGGGCTGCTGTATACTACCACTGGGGCTGTATATACCTCTGGGGATGCTGTATACTACCACTGGGGCTGTATATACCTCTGGGGCTGCTGTATACTAACTACTGGAGCTGCTGCTGTATATACCACTGGGGCTGCTGCTGTATACTACCACTGGGGAGGCTGCTGTATACTATCATTGGGGGGCCTGTATACCACACTGCTGGGGGCTGTATACCTGTGCTGGAGTCCACCCTCGGCTTATACACGAGTCAATAGGTTTTCCCAGGTTTTGGGGGCAAAAGTAGGGGGGTCGGCTTATACACGGGTCGGCTTATACACGAGTATATACGGTAAGACCCGGCAATTTTGCCCTAAACGCCATTTTCTCAGTGTTGCAGCTCAGGTTCAGATGCCGCCGCTGCTGCTGTGTGCGCTACATAGAAAGATAGATAGAGATTTAATTGCAAGTTAGATAGAGAGATAGTTAACAGGTTTAGAGACTACTTCCATGAACAGCCCTGTTTCAGGGCTTAAAAGCACGTTTTGGCAGGCAGGTCTGTTCCAGTGCTATTCAAGTTTTTTTACAGCATCTGGCCAAATCTAGACAAGCAATTCCTTTTTGGCTAGTAGTGTGCGCCAGGCACTGGTGTAGCACTGTTGTGAATAAAGCTACACCGCCTGTGTTTAATAGCCATGTTTTACTGCATCTAGCCAAGCAAATCATTTTGGGTTAGTATCAGTGTGTGCCAGGCACTGGTGTAGCACTGTGGTGAAGAAAGCTACACCGCTTGTCTTTACTAGCCATTTTTTACTGCATCTAGCTAAGCAAATCGTCTTAAGCTAGTAGCAGTATGTGCTAGGCACTGGTGTAGCACTGTTGAGAAGAAAGCTACACTGCCTGTCTTTACTAGCCATTTTTTCCTGCATCTAGCCAAGCAAATCCTTTTTGGCTAATAGCAGTATGTGCCAGGCACTGGTGTAGCACTGTTGTGAAGAAAGCTGCATCACCTGTCTTTACTAGCCATTTTTTACTGCATCTGGCCATGCAAATCCTTTTTGGCTAGTAGCAATGTGTGCCAGGCACTGGTGTAGCACTGTTGTGAAGAAAGCTACACCACTTGCCTTTAATAGCCATTTCTACTGCATCTAGCCAAGCAAATCCTTTTTGGCTAATAGCAGTGTGTGCCAGGCACTGGTGTAGACTGTTGTGAAGAAAGCTACACCACCTGTCTTTACTAGTCATTTTTTACTGCATCTAACCAAGCAAATTCTTTTTGGCTAGTAGCAGTGTGTGCCAGGCACTGGTGTAGCACTGTTGTGAAAAAAACTACACTGACTGTCTTTACTAGCCATTTTTTACTGCACCTAGCCAAGCAAATCCCTTTTGTCTAGAAGCAATGTGTGCCAGGCACTGGTGTAGCAACTGTTGTAAATAAAGCTATACTGCCTGTTTTTACTAGCCATTTTTTATTCCATCTAGCCAAGCAAATCCTTTTTGGCTGGTAGCAGTGTGTGCCAGGCACTGGTTTAGCACTTTGTGAAGAAAGCTACACTGCCTGTCTTTACTAGCCATTTCTTACTGCACCTAGCCAAGCAAATCCTTTTTGGCTAGAAGCAGTGTGTGCCAGGTACTGGTGTAGCACTGTGGTGTAGAAAGCTACACTGCCTGTCTTTACTAGCCATTTCTTACTGAACCTAGCCAAGCAAATCCTTTTTGGCTAGTAGCAGTGTGTGCGAGGCTCTGGTGTTTATAACAGTGAGAGAAGATTGTGGTCAGTTTGCAGGAGCGCTCAGAGTGGGAAGACAGGATTGTAGAGATTAATGGAGCACAAACCTCCTTTATTCATAACACCAATACATAGTAACATAGTAACATAGTTTTTTAAGGTTGAATACGCGTTTCTACAGCGACCCGCTGTCTTCTTCAGTTGGATTTTCAACCAATTCTTACTGCATCTAGCCAAGCAAATCCTTTTTGGCTAATAGCAGTGTGTGCCAGGCACTGGGTAGCACTGTTTTGAAGAAAGCTACACCACCTGTCTTTACTAGCCATTTTTTACTGCATCTAACCAAGCAAATCCTTTTTGGCTAGTAGCAGTGTGTGCCAGGCACTGCTGTAGCACTGTTGTGAAAAAAGCTACACTGCCTGTCTTTACTAGCCATTTCTTAACTGCATCGAGCCAAGCAAATCCTTTTTGGGTAGAAGCAGTATGAGCCAGGTACTGATGTAGCACTATTGTGTAGAAAGCTACACTGCCTGTCTTTACTAGCCATTTTTTAGTGCATCTAGCTAAGCAAATCCTTTTTGGCTAGAAGCAGTGATAGCCAGGCACTGGTGTAGCACAGTTGTGAAGAAAGCTGCACCGCCTGTCTTACTACACTGACCATTTTTATTACAGCTCTAGGCAAAGAAAAATCCTTTTGACTTACTATTAGCAAGCAAATCGTGGCAGTAGCCAGGTACTGATGTAGCACTATTGTGTAGAAAGCTACACTGCCTGTCTTTACTAGCCATTTTTTAGTGCATCTAGCTAAGCAAATCCTTTTTGGCTAGTAGCAGTGTGTGCCAGGCTCTGGTGTAGCACTATTGTGAAGAAAGCTACACCGCCTGTCTTTACTAGCCATTTCTCAACTGCATCGAGCCAAGCAAATCCTTTTTGGTTAGAAGCAGTGTTTGCAGGCACTGGTGTAGCACTGTTGTGAAGAAAGCTACACCGCCTGTCTTTACTAGCCATTTCTTACTGCATCTAGCCAAGCAAATCCTTTTTGGCTAGTACTACTGTTTGACTAGTTAGTTGTGCTCCAGTGTTCTGTTGAAATCTACTGCCACACAGTGCAGAAAACTCTTTTGTATTGCATCAGCCTAAACCTACTTGCCCAAACCTACTTAGGGTAGTACTACAGTTTGACTAGGTAGCTGTACTTCATTGTTCATTTGAAATCTACTGCCACACAGCGCAGAAAATTCTTTTGTATTGCATCTGCAAAAACCTACTTACCAAAACCTATTTAGGGTAGTACCACTGTTTGACTAGGTAGCTGTACTTCAGTGTTCTGTTGAAATCTACCGCCACACAGTGCATAAAACACTTTAGTACTGCATCTGCCCAAACCTACTTACCAAAGCCTATTTAGAGGTAGAACCACAGGCGGTTCAGCGGGCCAGAACATTGATGGGAGCGCTTGCATGAGCTTTGAGTTTATCCAGCCCAGCAGGCCTAACACGTTACTTGCCTTCCTGACTAGTTTTTATGGTAATACTCCACAAAAATGATTGTGGTTCCACCTGTGTGTGGCAGGGCATATCATTGATGCGAGCGCTTGCACGAGCTTTGAGTTTATCTGGCCCACTAGGCCCATACAGGTCACTGACCTACCTCTCTATTATTTCCTGTAATATTACACAACATTGATAGTGGTCCCCCCTGTGTGTGGAGGGGCATAACATTGATAGTAGCGCTTGCATGAGCATTGAGTTTATCCGGGCGAGTAGGCCTAAACAGAGGTCACTGACCTACCTGACTAGTTTTTCCTGTAATTCTCCACAAAACGTATAGTTGCTGAGCAATGTTTAACCTTGAAATGCTAGGCCAGGTCCTGTTCCAGACCCTGTGCTATGCATCCAAGCTGGGCCATTCAGCAATTTTTGGTCTGGGACAATTTATGCAATTTTGCTGTGATCTGACCCTTTGGGAAGAGTGAGGACTCTTGTTGGGGTCCACATGCTGTGTGGTACATGATTTGAGCAGGGCGTGACATGCCTATACCTGTGGCTCCTCCTCCTTTTATTCCTCCACCTCCTTTTAATTAATGTAGAAAACTAATGCCACTTTTCCCCTGACTATTTGTACTGCGATTAGATTGTTGTCACTTTTCCTTATGTTTGTTGTCTATTCTGAGTAGTTTGGCAGCTTTTGGACACCTTTGAAGGTGTTTTCTATGTGTTTGCTGTAGCCTGCCATTGATTTCAAAGGGGTTCACGTTGTTCGACGAACATTCGACGAACACACCCCCAATTCGACGAATCAAATCGAATTCGAACACTTAGGTGGTGGCTCATCACTACTCCCAAACTCTGAATTCAAGTCACAGTACACTCTGAAGACAGTGAAGCATGGTGGTGTAAGCATCATGATATGGGAATGTTTATCTTACTATAGTGAAGTGCCTATTTGCTGAATACCATGGAGCAGTTTGCATACATCAAAATACTTGACGAGGTCATGTTGCTTTACATTGAAGAGGAAATGCCCTTGAAATGGGTGTTTCAACAAGACATTGACCCTAAACACACCAGTAAACGAACAAAATATTGGTTCCAGTCCAGCAAAATTTAAGTTATGGAGTAGTCAGCCTAATCCCCAAACCTTAATGCGATAGAACACTTGGTGAATTACATTAAAAAATGCTGTTTCTGAGGCAAACCCAACAAATGCAAATGACTTGTTGTATGTAGTCAAAGCATCCTGGGCTACAATAACAGTTGGCAAGTGCCAGAAGTTGGCTGACACTATTCAACATAGATGTAAGGCAGTTCTAAAAGACTGTGGTAAACAACTAAATATTGGGCCGGTTTCACACTGGCGTTTGCCTGCGGTGCAAAAGACAGGCGTCCCAGTGTGTGCGGGTACACATGCGTTCTGCTTACCTATGTTTAAGATGGGGATGCACGGTGTCAGGTGTTTTACCTGTGTGTGGCTGCATTTGCATTTGAATGCGTTTATTTATCAGCCGTGAAAAATGTTTCATGTTGGATTTCTTCTGTGTCCGAGAGTGAATGGTTTAGACGCAAGTATCCACAAGGGCTAGGGTCACACTTGCGGCAGAATCATCAAGAGACGGGTGGACAAACAAAAACCAACAAATTCTGGCAAAATGCAAGCATTGATTATGCAAGAATGGACTGCTATCAGTCAGGATTTGGTCTAGAAGTTGATTGAGAGCATGCCAGGGATGAATTGCAGAGGTCCTGAAGAAGAAGGGTCAACACTGCAAATATTGACTTGCTGCATTAACTCATTCTAACTGTCAATATAACCTTTTGGTAATCATAATATACCGTATATACTCGCGTATAAGCCGAGTTTTTCAGCCCAAAAATTGGGCTGAAAAGTCCCCCCCTCGGCTTATACGCGAGTCATACGGCCCCCCTCAAAGTTTGGCGCCCCCACCTCAGTTTCTGGGCCCCCCCGCATGCAGCGCTGCACATATACATTACGTGTCTAGCAGCTGTTACCCTCCGGTGGCAGATCGCGGCTCCCGGCTCCGGGCTCCATCTTCCTCTCTGTCTTCCTGGTTGTCATGTGACCGGCGCGATGACGTCATCGCGCCGGTCACAAAGCAGGAAGACAGCGAGGAAGATGGAGCCCGGAGCCGGGAGCCGCGATCTGCCACCGGAGGGTAACAGCTGCTAGACACGTAATGTATATGTGCAGCGCTGCATGCGGGGGGGCCCAGAAACTGAGGTGGGGGCGCCAAATTATGAGGGGGGCCCTGTATACTACCACTGGGGCTATATACTACCACTGGGGCTATATACTACCACTGGGGCTGTATATATACTACCACTGGGGCTATATACTACCACTGGGGCTGTATACTACTACTGGGGCTATATACTACCACTGGGGCTATATACTACCACTGGGGCTATATACTACCACTGGGGCTGTATATATACTACCACTGGGGATATATACTACCACTGGGGCTGTATACTACTACTGGGGCTATATACTACCATTGGGGCTATATACTACCACTGGGGCTGTATGTATACTACCACTGGGGCTATATACTACCACTGGGGCTATATACTACCACTGGGGCTGTATACTACTACTGGGGCTATATACTACCATTGGGGCTATATACTACCACTGGGGCTGTATGTATACTACCACTGGGGCTATATACTACCACTGGGGCTGTATACTACTACTGGGGCTATATACTACCACTGGGGCTATATACTACCACTGGGGCTGTATGTATACTACCACTGGGGCTATATACTACCACTGGGGCTGTATACTACCACTGGGGCTATATACTACCACTGGGGCTATATACTACCACTGGGGCTGTATATATACTACCACTGGGGCTATATACTACCACTGGGGCTGTATACTACTACTGGGGCTATATACTACCACTGGGGCTATATACTACCACTGGGGCTATATACTACCACTGGGGCTGTATATATACTACCACTGGGGCTATATACTACCACTGGGGCTGTATATACTACTGGGGCTGCGTGTATACTACCACTGGGGCTGCTGCTGTATACTACCACTGGGGCTGCTGCTGTATACTACCACTGGGGCTGCTGCTGTATACTACCACTGGGGCTGCTGTATATACCTCTGGGGCTGCTGTATACTACCACTGGGGCTGCTGCTGTATATACCACTGGGGCTGCTGCTGTAACACTGCTGGGGCCTGTATATACCACTGGGGAGGCTGCTGTATACCACACTGCTGGGGGCTGTATACCTGTGCTGGGGTCCACCCTCGGCTTATACACGTGTCAATAAATTTTCCCAGGTTTTGGGGGCAAAAGTAGGGGGGTCGGCTTATACACGGGTCGGCTTATACATGAGTATATACGGTAATTGCAATTATATTTCTGTATGTGATATAAACATCAGACAAACACAAATAAAAACCAGAGGGCAGCAGATCATGTGAAAATATAATTTTGGTGTCATTCTCAAAACATTTGTCCATGACTGTACATTGTGCCCAGCTCATGCTTCTGGAGAAACACACCCTGTAAGTTTAGTAAGTCCCTCATTACAACAAAGCCAAACGTGAACGTTAACTGTGGTTTAAATATTATGGAGCTCAGAAGAGAGGCAAGTAGCGATGAGGGAGTATATTCGCAAGTATTCGGTATTCAGTGAGTAATGTGGTACTTGCGGTACTCAAAACATAGCGCGTATTTCACTCCTTGCCTCGCAATATTCGACTCTCCTGCCCAGCATTATCCAATCACAGTAATACCACAGCCTTCTTGGTTGTGGCATTACTATGATTGGCTGGCCACCCAGCGTCATACATTAGTCATAGCCTATGACTCATATGCTCTACAGTATATAAGCCCTGCCGCAGCCATTTTCTGCACATTGCATGCAGAACAGAAGCTAGTGTAGGGAGAGTGTGAGCAGCTGCTAGGGAGAGTTGTGCTTGAGCAAATCGTACAGAAATCCTCTGTAAATCTCAAAAGCTCTTGTGAGAGCTACTAGTATTGTAGTACCAGGTGACTCCCAGATATTTTTGGGGTCACATTACCCCTGCAGGCCAATTTTTGTGCTGTTGTGGTGCTGTGTTCACACTGAATAGCAGGCATGGTACTCCACAAGTGACAAGCAGCCAGCACCGCTGTCTTGTGTGGTGACTGGCACGCATAATATTAAGCCTTAAACCTCAGGGCAATTGTTTTGTGCCGTTGCTGTGTTCACACCGAATAGCATGCACGTTATGCATAAGTGACACGCAGCCAGCACCACTGTCTTGTGTGGTGACTGGCGCACGTAACATTAAGCCTTAAACCTCAGGGCAATTTTTTGTGCAGTTGCAGTGCTGTGTTCACACCGAATAGCACACATGGTACTGCACAAGTGATACACAGCCAGCACCGCTGTCTTGTGTGGTGACTGGCGCGCGTAATATTTAGCCTTAAACCTCAGGGCAATGTTTTGTGTTCTGTTGCGGTGCTGTGTGTAAAACACAAAGCAGAACTTGGCTGTAGTTCTACCTTCCACAAAGCACTAACTTCTCCTTGATCCCCAATATCTGCATCTGAACATCTGCAGCTATGTCAGAAAACCCCCAAATTCCTAGAAAGGCTGTTGTGAAGGGACAGGGACACGGACGCAGGGCCAGTGTTAAGGGGGGGGGGCAGACTGGGCATTTGCCTAGGGCCCACACCCTCTGAGGGGCCCCCATTCAGGGGCGGTCATATCGCAGGTGCAGCTGCACTGGGGGCCAGAGCGGGAGGGGACCCCAAATAACTAGTGAAAGTGGAGAACCGGCGGCAGAGTCAGCGCTGACAGGACAATGCTGGGGACAATGTGCAGCATGATGATTATCCTGAATGGGTCCCTGTCCTCACCAGTCACTGCTGCTGCTGCCGCTGGTCGTGTCTACATAGTGCAGAGGGGAGGGGGCCAGGAGTCACTGACAGCTCACAGTGTGACTCGCTCGGCTGCCTGACTGTGCCATGCTGAAGATCCATGGAGGGTATGAGAAAAGGGAGGGGGCTGGGAGGGAGAGGGAGCAGGATAATTAACTCTCTCATATCCACTATAAGGGGGGGGCTGTGCAGTGGCCCCCTGCTCCAGCCATATCACTGCACAGAGGGACATGTGTGCCTCATCTCCTGTCAGCCAATCGCAGACTTCACTTTATAAGCATATCTGTGATTGGCTGTCAGGAGATGATAGTGTACTCTGTGCCCTGGAGCTGCAGGATTTGCAGCAGGACAGCCTAGGAGACACCTGTGGCCCCATAGAAAGACTCACAGCCTCTCTGCAGAAAACTATGTAAGAATCTTTTTTTTTAAGTATTTCTCTAATGAGCATGTTGGCAGTAGTGGTGACTAAGGAAAGTGTCATATGTCCACAGATGGTGAGCCTGATCTGTCCATAGTCCTGCTCTGCGCTGTGCAGATCCTGATCTATCCATAGTCCTGTTCTGCGCTGTGCAGAGCCTGATCTATCCATAGTCCTGTTCTGCGCTGTGCAGATCCTGATCGCTCCATAGTCCTGTTCTGCGCTGTGCAGAGCCTGATCCCTCTATAGTCCTGTTCTGCGCTGTGCAGATCCTGATCCCTCCATAGTCCGACTCTGTGTTGTGCAGATCCTGATCCCTCTATAGTCCTGTTCTGCGCTGTGCAGATCCTGATCCCTCCATAGTCCGACTCTGTGCTGTGCAGATCCTGATCCCTCTATAGTCCTGTTCTGCGCTGTGCAGAGCCTGATCCGTCCATAGTCCTGCTCTGCGCTGTGCAGATCCTGATCCATCCATAGTCCGCTTCTGCGCTGTGCAGATCCTAATCCGTCAATAGTCCTGCTCTTTGCTGTACAAATCCTGATCCCTCCATAGTCCTGCTCTGTGCTGTGCAGAGCCTGATCCCTCCATAGTCTGGCTATGCGCTGTGCAGAGCCTGATCCGTCCATAGTCCTGCTGTGCAGATCCTGATCCCTCTATAGTCCTGCTCTGCGCTGTGTACAGCTTGATCTAGGGCTGGGCGATTAATCGAATTAATTCGATTAATTCGCCCCCTGGTGTGGCCACGATTGTTGTTTTATTAACAATCGTGAAATTCGATTTAAAATGGCGGCATTTCCTCCTCCCCGGCCGGCGGTGACTGGCACCTGCCTGCACGGGGAGGAGGCAGAGCGCAGCATGGCTCCGGCACTGGACAGGCCCGGACACTGGGGGCCGCCGACCTCCACCCTGGACTGGTGCGAGAACTACGCCGTGTATGCACCTAGTACTTCCGGTGCGCACTGCGGTGCGCTCCGCCTCCTCCCCGTGCAGGCAGGTGAGACAGCGGGCTCAGGAGCCCTGCTGGGATGGAGGGAGGGAGGGAAGGGACATTGGGATGGTGCTGGGGGATTGCTATTCTGTGCACAGAGCCTATGTGCTCAGACGTGGAGGCAGAGCAGCCCTCCTTAAGAAGAGGGGACCCCCAGCCTTACAGGGGTCGCTATAGGGGGAAGAGACCTGCTTGTGTAAGCCCCTATGGCCTCCAATCTGCAGCCCTCCTCCAGGAGAGGGGACCCCCAACATTACAGAGGTCTCTATAGGGAGAGAACTGCTGGTGTAAGTGCCCTATGGTCTCCAATCTGCAGCCCTCCTCCAGGAGAGGGGACCCCCAGCCTTACAGGGGTCTCTATAGGGAGAGAACTGCTGGTGTAAGTCTAATGCCCCCACATATTCTCACCTGCATGTGGGTATACTACAGGTCAGCTATTGTACCCACTAGTTTTGTAATATGCTTGCAATGCAAACAGGCTTTTTATAGGATTTATTGACATTTATGTATGCAGAATTGATAGGCATGTCTGGTCCAAGTGATTGTGCCAACATGCTAAGGAACTAGTTACGTGACAGCCCTCTGCAGTCTGCCGCACACCGTTGTCATTGATAGCAACAAATAGTGCTAAGCATTTCTGGATAATCTGCAGGCTAATAATATATACGCTGGATACAGTAACTGCATATGTGTTGCCCATAAGTATAGTCATATACCCCAGTCTGTGCAATTCTAGTCTGCAATGCAGAAGAGTGAATGGCACAAAGTGTCACCTGCACAATTCAGTGACCCCGGCCGGCGGTGACTGGCAGCAGAGCAGAGCGCAGCATGGCTCCAGCGCTGGACAGGCCCGGACACTGGGCGCCGCCGACCTCCGCCCTGGACTGGTGCGAGGAGAACTACGCCGTGTCCTACTACATCGCCGAGTTCTGTGAGTGCCCAGTGCACTGTCTGTATGATATATACTGTATATGCTGTGTGTATGATAGATATTGTGTGTATGATATATACTGTGTATACTGTGTTTATGATATATACTGTGTATGCTGTATACATATATACTGTGTGTATGATATATACTGTATATACTGTGTGTATGATATATACTGTATATACTGTGTGTATGATATATACTGTATATACTGTGTATGCTGTGTATACATATATAAAAAAACATCGAGATTTAAATCGAAAATCGTCCATAGGGTTAAATAAAATCGAGATTTTGATTTTTTCCAAAATCGCCCAGCCCTAGCTTGATCTATCCATAGTCCTGCTCTGCGCTGTTCAGATCCTGATCCATCCATAGTCCTGTTCTGTGCTGTGCAGAACCTGATCCATCCAAGTCCCGTGATCATCCAACATAAATAGACACACACATGTATGTGCACAGATCACACACATTATATAGAATACAAATACACATATACTGTGTGTATATATATATATATAATACAGTTGTGGCCAAAAGTATTGACGCCCCTGCAATTCTGTCAGATAATACTCAGTTTCTTCCTGAAAATGATTGCAGTCACAAATTCTTTGGTATTATCTTCATTTAATTTGTCCTCTCTGTCCTCGCCGCCTCCTTGATGGTTTGTCATCCATCCTCGCCTGCGCCTCCTTGTGCTACTTCACACAGGCGCAGAGCGAGGTCTTTTCTCTGTGTGTATCCTGCCCACCTGTCCCGCCTCCCGCCCTGACGTCAGCGCTTGTGCCCACCCTGCTTCGTATATACAGCATAACACGGAGCAGGACAGGCACAAGCGCTGACGTCAGGGTGGGAAGCAGGACAGGCGCACAGGATACACACAGAGAAAAGACCTCGCTCTGCGCCTGCGTGAAGTAGAACAAGGAGGCGCAGGCGAGGATGGATGACAAACCATCAAGGAGGCGGCGAGGACAGAGAGGAGGGCGGAACGAAGACGCAGGGGGCGGGAATGGCCCCCGGGAAGCAAGCTGACTGCTGGCACTGGTAATGCCCTCTTGACTTTTTACTGTGAGTTTTCAAAAGGTTATATTTAGGGGTACAAACCACGCAGACACATGGAGGACCCCTTGCCTAAATGCAGCATACATGCTGCATTCAGTGCTGCTATTAGATTGAATTCCAGGAGGGGGGGGTGACAGGTCCTCTTTAAAGGTCTGAAATAGGCTCCGGTAAATATACCTTAAATGTTTGTGTGTGATGGTGCAATTTACTAGCAGTTGGGGCCCCACTTTTAACTTTTGCCCAGGGCCCCACTTTGTCTAAAACCGGCCCTGCACAGACGTGTACATGGCTTGTCAGTGGTGCCTGACAAGGCACAGAGTCTGGGAGACAGAAGAAGGTTGATGCATCTGGAACGTAAACGGGTCTGGAAGCTAGAAGAGCAAGAGCAGATACTGTCTTGGATGGCTGACAAGGCCTCCACGAAATTTTCTAGCAGCACCCAATCGTCCACGACCACACAGTCTACTGTCCATACAGAGAACGCTGGTCACCCTATTCTCAACCTGTTCCTAGTTCATCACCTTATCAGGAGTCACAAGAAACATTTGACCCCAACCTTGGCCACTCCGAAGATCTGTTTGGTCCATATCCTTTAGTTGACTCTGGCCTCTCACCACGCAACATTGAAGAGGAACGTGAGGAGGTATCGTTTGTTTAGGCCAAATATTTGAAAACCCACAGCCAGAAAAAAAGCCACTTTCATTCACGTCATATACCGTGTGAAGAGGTGGAGGCTGATGGTGATGACATACAGTTGCCATCTGGCCAGCCGACAATATCAGCACAGAAGGAGGATGACATGGACGATAAGGTGGTCATGATGAGACCACTGATCCGACCTGGACTGCTGGCACACATAGCCAGCACAGCAGCACAGAGAAGAAAGTGGATATGTAGTACCAACAAAGGCACCAAGGGCTACTAGTTTGAGCAGAGTGAGAAGTGTGTCAACTGTTGCCAAGAGCAATCCCTCTGTACCCCAAGTCAAGGCAAGGGTGCGTTCAGCCGCTGTCCGGAAATTGTTTTCATAGTCCTTCTGAACCAAATGTTGTCATCTGTGGAATCTTCCGTACGAAGCTGAGCAGAGGCTTGGGCAAAGGCAACCAAAGCACCACCAGTATGCGGAAACATATGGCAGCCAAGCACCTTAGTCAGTGGGCGGAACAACAGGGCATCAAATCGGTGTATGCGGTCGCCTGTGATCCGTCCTTCCCAATCTGCTTGGGCAGGAAGCAGGTGATCATACCTCTTGCTCACAAGCTGCGGTTGCACAGATGCAGGACACAACAAGCTCATCCACGTATTTGACCTAGCCAAGCATCCAGTTGGCCGTGTCCAAGATATATGAAAGGAGGCATAAATATCAAGCCACGCACCCACAAGCACAAATACTGAAAGCGCACATTTCCAAGTTGCTAGCTGTGGAAATGTTGCCGTTTAGGTTTGTGGGGACACAGTCTTTCTGTGATCTGTTGACTGTGGCTGCCCCATGATAATCAGTTCCCAGCCGACACTATTTGTCCTGGTGTGCCATCCCCGCGTTACACCAGCACGTCTTAAACATTCTAAAGTGTGCGCTCACCAATGCCATAACCGGGAAGGTCCACCTTAAAACAGACACATGGACAAGTACTTGTGGACAGGGACGATACATCTCTGTCATGGCACACTGGCTCAACCTGGTGGAGGGTGGGACAAAGTCTCAACTGGATCATCACATATCCTACCCACGCCACGAATAGTGGACCCAACTTCAATCAGGGTTTCCGACTCATCATATACCTCCTGTCTTCCCTCTTCCTCCTCCCCCACGGCCTCGTCATCCTATGCTTAATTACCCTCCACATCACTCCCAAGTTAGGAACTGTGCAGCAGCACATTGGCAAAGCGGCAACACGCTCTACTGAAGCTTATCTGCTTAGGTGAAACACCAGACACTGCAGCAGAGCTGTGGCAAGGAATAAAACCAACAGACCGTTAAGTGGCTCTCCCCACTGCAACTCCAACCCGGTCTGGTTGCCTGCAATAATGGGCGTAACCTGGTGGCTGCTTTAAAGCTCGGGAAGCTGGTACATGTGCCATGCATGGCTCACATGCTGGACCTAGTGGTGTAGAAATGTATAAAAACATATCCTGATTTTCCGTACCTACTTGAGAAGGTGCGCCGTATTTGTGCCCATTTCCGCCATTGCCAATTTTGCAGCGCTTCAAAAGCAATTTAATTTGCCAAACCACCGACTCATTTGCGACCTGTCAACGTGGTGGAACTCAACATATCATATGTTGGCAAGGATAAGTGAGCAGCAGAGGGCACTTGTTGAATACCACCTTAAACATGCCCGTCAGACTGAGACTCAGCCAAGACACATAACAACTGTCGAGTGGATCGCTGACATTTGTGACGTGCTTGATAACTTTGAGTACTGCACCTAGCTTGTGAACAGGCTATTATTAGCGTAACCATCTCTATGCTATGTTTGCTGAAAGAATCGCTGCATAACCTAAAAATGGTATATTTGAGTGCCCAGCAGCTGGGTATGGAGCAAAATTTCACAATGAGTGATCCTACCCAGCCCAGCCAATCTCATAAGGCAAGATTGGGGGATGAAGATGATAAGGAAGATGAGGACTTATTTTTAAGTGGTACCGAAGAGACCCCTCATGCTACACAGGGGACTCCCAACCCCAGCTTCATGTCTGTCCAGCATGGGTGGGCTGGAGAAGATGAGGTGTAGGAGGAGACTCAGTGTGGGGTGAGCATGGGTATTGTTCCTCCTTCTGGGGTCACAGAACATTTGCGTCTTTGCAGCTTGGCACACATGGCACACTTCATATCTAACTGTCTGTGCCAAGACCCTCGCGTGATCCCCATTTCCAACAGCAACCTATACTGGTTGGCCACCTTTCTAGACCTACGGTACAAGGACAAATTTCCTTTGCTACTGTTGCAATCACCAAGGTTTTTTTTACATAGAATCCTTAAGAGGACCATTGTTGATCATTTGATGGCAACATCACGCTCAGACACTGCTGCTAGCAGAGGTACCAGCTCTGTGCAACAGCATGCATTAAGGAGAGAGACACGGCCAGCAGGTCCAAAACAGGTGGTGGTAAATGTACTCAAACTGGGCCATCTTCAATAAACTGGCTCATCAGCAAGGGCTACCTGGACTGGTAACAATGTCAAGGAGGGGAAGTTGCACAATATGGTCAATGACGATGTAAGTGACCATACCTGCGTCCTTCCTGACACTTCTGCTCCGTTTAATTACTGGTTATCCAAGCTGCATAGTTGACCAGACCTCTCCTCATATGCCTTGGAGGTGCTAACCTGCCCTGCTGCTAGTGTGATGTCACAGCGTGTTTTCAGTGCCGCTGGGGCAATCATCACAGATACATGCACAGGGCTGACTACAGAGAATGCAGACAGGCTGACTCTGATCAAATTTAACAAAGACTAGATTTCGCAAGAGTATTTAAGCCCTCCTGATGACAGCATCCCAACCTAAAGTCACCCAAAATGTTATTTTAGGCAACTGGTGATCACATCCATCCCTTCCCATACAAACCCCTTTTCTTCTTCTTACACATGTTTTAAACTCCTGCTTCTGCAACATGTACCTCATGGTCAATAAACTAAAAACAATGTTCCGATGATTAGTATTTCACATTGGAGGCACTCGTATGAGACCGTCCTTTCTTCATTAACCATAATACAGTCCCTTGGGCTACTTCTTGGAGACACTATGGCTATGTCTGGACATTGGGCACTGCAACTACTGTGCTAGTAGTCCTAGGCTAGCTTCATAATTGTTTGACCCTTGAGGCCTGCTTCCTTCTTCAACCATAATACAGCCCCTTGGGCCAATTATTGGAGACACTATGCCTGCACATTGTGCAATGGCAGTGGAACAACAATGCCAGTAGTCCAAGCTTTATAATTGTGAATCCCTTGTGATGATGATGATGAGTGGCTTCTTCCTGTGTTAACCATCACACAGCCCCTAGGGCAGATCGCTCTCTTTACACCACTTACACACTGAGCTGTCAGAAGATCTCCTCCATCATAACTCGCTCTTACGGCAATCATGCACCGATTTCAGCCTTTTCCTCAGCCCCAGACCTCTTTTTTTGGGTCCAGCAGACAATTACTTGCATTTCCCATTGACTAATGAGGCGGTCGACAGGGTAGGGGTACTCGGATACCGGGACAGATGGTCACTTTGATGGTGGATCAGGGCTGGTTGGTTCCCAGTTCCGTGCCCTGGACCCTCACTGGCGGGATGGTGATGGTGGATGGGGGAAAGAATGTTGTCATGACGCCACCTGTGGTACCTGGTAATTTAGATATCAGCACTGCAGGCCGGCCGCTGAGGTGATGTGATGCAGCTTGGGTGTTACAGCTCCCCACAGGTGGAGCTTTACCTCAGGGCAGCGGGGATCGATGAGGAGAGTTGTAGTTCTTACCCCTCCAATGATGCTGAGGCCTTCTGGGCGCCGGCAGGAAAGGAGGACAGACACCGATTCAACTCAAGAGGTCTTTACTGGTACCAGGTAGATGTTACAGTACACAGTCGGTTCTCCAGCACAGTCTGGTTGAACAGGGGCATAGCAACAGGTTTCTGAGGTTATCCCGTTGAGTCTGCTGATGATCTCTCCTAATGGCTTTCGGGTCTTTGTTCCTTCCTCACTCTCGTAACCACTCTGCAGAGCTCCCACGCCTGTCCTGCAATCTGTTACTGGTAGGTACGGGTTGTTCCTTACCGGTACGGACAGGAGTTACCCAGTCTATTCTCCTGCCACTGGAATTCGGCCCGTTACCTAGAGTGTGCTGGATCTGGTATCGGACTGAGGTCGAGGTACAGTCTGTGGTGCTATGGCTCCCTTCTGTTGGTCCCACAGCGTTGTTGGTTTGCAACCCGGGATGGAACACTGGCTGCCTTGGCTCTGGTATGCCCACGTCGACCCCGGTCTTCCCCAGCTGGCTCCAACCAGGCCTGGTTCATCCCATTCAGTTCCCGGGTCACCCTCTTGAAGAGAGGTGCCTTCCCATCAGCAGCCCTGTCAGGCACGTCTTCACTCGCTGCCTTCCTGGTACTGTCTCTCTAAAATTAGCTCAACTGTCACTCTAGTCTCCCGCTCTACTCTAAGCTCCACCCCCTGGACCTACTGAACATACGGTCCCTATGCTATGGTGGGCTAGTGTATGGGTGTTTAGGGCAGACTCTACCAGGAAACCCCAAACCCATGACTACAGAGGCAATACACCTTCTGTTTGGGGTACAGTACCACCCTGTGGCACCTAGCCATAGGGGCGCAACACCCCCCTTGGTGATATACACTCGTCCGCGAGTGTTAAAACCAAACTGAGTTTGAGTTGACATTTTTATTAACATATTAACCGGGTAACTTTTAATTCAAACCATAACATTATGCATTCTTGGTGATCTTCCCTTGTGGGAGGTACAGTGCTTTTAACGTTACAACAAACATAAATGACATTAGTCCACATCAGCCCAAAGGTGACCAGGTTTCAAGTCTCTGATTTACAGTTCAATCAGGCTTTGCACAAAAGTTCACTTTATAATACTGCTGCAAGGAAAAAGGCATTATATTTAACTATGTACATCCAACCGGTTAATCTACTTACTCTTCATACACGCTCACTCTGATTGCAAACCACCTGCGGGGTGCTGCGTGGCGCTCATCGGTGATCACATCACCATGGTACAGGTCCAGGTCCGGGTGGCCCTGTGGAAGGTGGGCTTCAACGTCCCTGTGCCCCAAAAAACCTACGAGTAGAGGTCTTCTTCCCGGGCAAACCTGTAACCGGTGCCCAGGTTAAAGGTGGTGACAACACCTTTCTTGCACTGGTCAAGGGACAGTGGGGTTGGTTGCGGGCACAGATGCGGGCCTGGCGAGTCTCCAGCTTGTTGGCCCACCAGTCTTCACACCGTCTTTGCCACTCAGCCTCGTCATCTGGGTTGGGTTGGGTAAACCAGGGGTGGCCCACCGGTTGCCATGTCTTTCTATTATAAGCCACAGGCAGGATTGCTCTCCTTTGTCCAGCCGCGACTTGTAACACTGGTACCGCAGCCCTCCATAACTTGCGGGGCCTCCTCTGTACCACCGACGGCGCTTTCCTCCTCCGAGTCTGCCTCCTCCTCCCCGACACTGACCTGGCCATCAGTATGCTCAATCTGCTCCTCCTCAGTCAGCTCGGGCTCCTCATGGAATCGGATTAGGTCTTCTGTTTCAGTAGTTTCCTCCTCTCTGGGGTCCATGGGTATCAGGATAACTGGTTCTGGGGTCTCGGCGTTGGGCTCGGCGGTTACCGGCTTGTCAGTCTGCATTGCCACAGTCACCCTGAGCTCCGGGTCTTGTTGGGCTGCCCTCCGCTGCTCCGCTCGCTGACTTAGCTGGAGAAATAGCTCGGTACTCCAATGCCGGATAGTCCACTTAGCGGTTTCCTGAAGGTGGGTTCGCAGGTCTCGTAGTGCTGCTCCCCATAAGGCGATATCTTCCCCTGCAGTTTTAAGGGTAGGTACCCCCGGGGCAGTGCGGTCGGCCGCGGCGTCTTCCTCAACCTCCCGGATTACCGCTCCAAGTTTAGGGACTGCCATCTCTACCAGGCCGCACACAGGTAACGGGTCCGGGGTCCTACCAAGTATCACGTTCTGACCTCTGGCCGCTCCCTGTTTAATTTTTAGAGTCCCGAACTGGTGCGGTCTGGTGCTCGACCTGCCCCTTGGTTGGTTGATAGCAAGGGGGGTGGGGAGACATTTTGGTCCCTCTTGCATGGCCCTTCCCAGATGAGGGGCTGTGGCACGCCCCTGGGCCAGCACATTTTCTGTCACATTTCTAGGCCACCATTTTGGGCCTATGCAGTGAAATGAAGTCCAATAAATAAAAGTCTAATTTAAGGCGCACAGTACCTGGTTTAACCGGACACGGTGACCTGTTCGTGATGCCAGAAATTAGGTGGTTGACAGGGTAGGGGGTACTCAGATACCGGGACAGATTGTCACTTTGATGGGGATCATGGCTGGTCGATTCCCAGTTCCGTGCCCTGGACCCTAACTGGCGGGGATGGTGGAAGGGGGAAAGAATGTCGTGACGCCACCTGAAGTACCTAGTAATTTAGATACCAGCGCTGCAGGCCGGCTGGGCTGCTGAGGTGATGTGATGCAGCTTGGGTGTTACAGCTCCCCACAGGTGGAGCTTTACCTCAGGGCAGCGGGGATCGATGAGGGGAGTTGTAGTTCTTACCTCTCCGATGATGCTGAGGCCTTCTGGGTACAGGCGGGAAAGGAGGACAGACACTGATTCAACTCAAGAGGTCTTTACTGGTACCAGGTAGATGTCACAGCACACAGTCGGTTCTCCAGCACAGTCTGGTTGAACAGGGGCATAGCAATAGGTTTCTGAGGTTATCCCGTAGAGTCTGCTGATGATCCCTCCTAATGGCTTTTGGGGTCTGTGTTCCTTCCTCACTCTCGTAACCACTCTGCAGAGCTCCTACGCCAGTCCTGCGGTCTGTTACTGGTAGGTACGGTTTTTCCTCACCGGTACGGACAGGAATTACCCAGTCTATTCTCCTGCCACCGGAATTTGGCTCGAAACCTAGAGTGTCCTGGACCTGGTATCGGACTGAGGTCGAGGTACAGTCTGTGATGCTATAGCTTCCTTCTGTCGGTCCCACAGCATGTCGGTTTGACACCCGGGATGGACCACTGGTTGTCTCGGCTCTGGTATGCCAGTGTCGACCCCAGACTTCCCCAGCTGGCTCCAACCAGGCCTGGTTCGTCCCCTTCAGTTCCCGGGTCACCCACTTGAAGAGAGGTGCCCTCCATCAGCAGCCCTGTCAGCCACGTCTTCACTCGCTGCCCTCCCACACTGTCTGTCTAAAATTAGCTCAACTGTCACTCTAGTCTCCCGCTCTACTCTAAGCTCCACCCCCTAGACCTACTGAATATATGATCCCTATGCTAAGGTGGCTAGTGTATGGGTGTTTAGAGCAGACTCTACCAGGAAACCCCAAACCCATGACTACGGAGGCACTACACCTTCTGTTTGGGGTACAGTACCACCCTGTGGCACCAAGCTATTGGGGCGCCACACTAACATTAGACTTGCTACTCGCACCGAATACCCAAGTATTACGATGTACTCGGCACGAGTATAGCGAGTCTGAGTATTTGACTACTCGCTCATCCCTAGAGGCGAGCATTTGGATAAGAGTGCAAGTTTTGCTGGTTCTCTTTTTGGGTAGTGAAGAGCCATAGTGCATTTCCAGAGCCTTTGAGCTACCAGTAACATAGAGGTCCTTTATATTTCCATTAGTAGATGACGGACCTTGGTAGGGACCTGTTATTTTGCAGGTTGAGTTGAATGCTATTGGTGGTAATTTGTGCACAGAACATTTTATATCAGTTCACCTTTATCCTATGCTTGATGCTGAGCACTTAGGTTTTCCAATTACATCTCTGAAATATGTGTTTCACATGAAATCCCCCAGTGGTTCTATTCACTAATAAAGCAGCAGAGTTACTGTGGAATTTGTTAGCCCTCTGTTCTGCTGTGTTCTTCCTTTCTATGATGCAAAAAACTATGGTTGATTGCACTTTTGCACATGCCTAAAATGTCACGTAAAAAATGGACACCGTTGGACGACAGGTGAGATTAGAGTTCAAAGAGACTTCCTCTAAGTACAGTGAACTCTCCATTGGGAATTTTGTCTGAATGTTTTTCAGCAGTGGCGTAACTTCAGGCCCAGGGGCCCCGATGCGAAAGCTCCAACGGGTCCCCCAATTATTGCAAATCTTTACCAGTATTAGTCTTTTTCTATAGGCCAAAGGGACTTTTAGGGCCCCTCTAGGCTGCAGGGCCCAGGTGTCGCAACCCCTGCACCTGTGGTAGTTACGCCCCTGTTTTTCAGAGATTTACACGTAATCGCTAATGTAAGCACTCAGCGCTCAGCGTAGATCGCAGTATAATTGTGGGCCGTGCAGAATGAACAAAGCAACCGCAGTTGGAGAGTTGACTATGACAATTTCTTTGCCTTGTGGTACTTGTGGTATCTACTATATAATCGTTTAATGTTGTCTGTCTGAGTGCAGACTATGCAAATAGGCGCGCAAATTCAAAGTTCAAATTTCGTGTCAATTTACAGCCACGGTGGGATACACGCGCGAGCCAGCCGGAAGATGACCGGCGAGCCGCTGACCTCTGTGCAGCAGTAGCCGCAGCAGAGCTCCGGTCAACTCAGCCACGGCTACCTGTGGCACAAAGGTCCGCGGCTCGCCAGCCGGGAGATAGCCGGCAGCAGCTGGTCATCTCCCAGCTGGCGAGCCGCTGACCTCTGTGCAACAGTAGTCGCGGCTGAGCTCTGGTCAGCGGCGAGCCAGGCGGGAGATGACCGGCGTTAGCGGTCATCTCCCTGCTGCTCGCAGCAGTGGTGCCCTTCACGGCATTCAAACCGCGCGCCAAGCCGCAGTACTCTTCTGATTGGTCGCCGCGGCGACCAAGCTCGCCAGCCAGGAGATAGCCGGCTCGCAACGTTCAGTGGCGACCAATCATAAAAGTGGCGCGCGCCATGGCGCCATATTTCAAATACAATGAGTACAGTGTATTTGAAATATGGCGCCATGGCGCACGCCACTATTCTGATTGGTCGGCGCTGAACGCAGTGACCAATCAGAGGAGCGGCATTCAAACCGCGCGCCGATTCTCTCATTGGTCACCGCGTTCAGCGCCGACCAATCAGAATAGCGGCGCGCGCCATGGTGCCATATTTCAAATACACTGAGTACAGTGTATTTGAAATATGGCGCCATGCTGCACACTGCTATCCTGATTGGTTGCCGCGTTCAGCGCCGACCAGTCAGAATAGCGGCGCGCGCCATATTTCAAATACAATACGGCGCCATGGCGTGAGCCGCTTCTCTGAACGCGGCGACCAATCGGAGAAGCGCATTCAAACCGTGCGCCACTTCTCTCATTGGTCGCCGCGTTCAGTGCCGACCAATCAGAATAGCGGCGTTCGCCATGTCGTCATATTTTAAATACAATGTGCGTCTTGGCACGTGCCGCTCCTCTGATTGGTCGCTGCTGAACGCGGTGACCAATGAGACAAGCGGTATGCGGTTTGAAGGCCGCATCTCTGAGACGCGGCATTCAAACTGCGCGCCAAGTCTCTTATTGGTTGCCGACAGCCGTGTCCACCAATGAGCATCGCGGTATTCAAATTGTGATATTGGCGCGCAATTTGAACTGACGCTCATAGTGTGGCACAGTTCACTCCTGTTTACAAGGTCTGTCACTCAGTCAGTGTGACGCAGTTTACTCCTGTCTATAGGGTCTGTCAGTCAGTGTGACGCAGTTTACTCCTGTCTATAAAGCTGTCAGTCAGTGTGACGCAGTTTAGTGCTGTATACAAGGTCTGTCAATCAGTGTGACGCAGTTTACTCCTGTCTATAAGGCTGTCAGTCAGTGTGACGCAGTTTAGTGCTGTATACAAGGTCTGTCAGTCAGTGTGACGCAGTTCACTCTTGTCTACAAGGCTGTCACTCATAGTGTGACACACTTCACTCCTGTCTACAAGGCTGTCAGTCAGTGTCACGAACTGTACTCCTGTCTACAAGGCTGTTCACTCCTGTTTACAAGGTATTCTAGAATACCTGATGCGTTAGAATCGGGGGCCACCATCTAGTGTATATATGTGTGACACAGAGGAGAGCGGGGAGGCGCGCATTTGAATCAGCGTTGAAGATCACGCCTATTACGGCGTGATATTACGAAGAGGAGAGCCTGCCTGGGTGACTATGAATACAGTAGCCACTCATTAACATCGCTAATGAGTGAGTTTAATAACGTTTTTATACATTTTCACTAGATGCATTTAGGAGCAAAAAGGAGTGTAGGATAAGTGATAATATGCTCTAGGGACATCTTTTAATAGCTTATGAGGCGTTTTGGGGGTGACAGGATCCCTTTAATATATTCCCTCCACTATGTCTCTAAAATGAGTATAGATTGTGCTGGTTAACGTTCACTGGATGTTTATTTAAATTATACATAATTAAAATATTAAAAAATTCAAAAAGTAGACACATTAAAATGTGTAGGCATTCATTTTCCTATATAGAGCAGATTCTCTTTCTAGATGTGTTCCTTATGCAAGCTTCTGTATTGGATCCCAGTCTTTAGTTAGTTGTTGTTTTTTATATCCGTATCTGGTATCTAAAAAATATATCTACTATATAATTACCTAATCGTGTCTGTCACGGAAATCGCGCGCCAGCGCTCATTGGTCGCTGCCAGCCGTGGCAACAAATGAGCGCAGCATATGCAAAACAGCCAGGCGCATTCAAAACTCGCGCCAAGCTGAAACCTGGCATAGGCGGTCGCTATCGCCAGGATACACTCGTCCGGCCGCGGCTATAACAGAGGTCCGCGGTGGCCCGCTGCACCGATACCCGTGTCCAGTCCTCACCCCCCCATTCTCACCCCTGCCTGCCTCCCCCCTCACCTCCCTCTGTTCTCACCCATCGCCTCCATCTACAGAGTCGCACTCTGTACAGCGGTCATGTGACATGGCGGGCTGATGTGACAGAGCAGGCTGTGTGACGTCACATGACCGCTGCACAGACTTCAGCACCCGGCATCGCTCAAGCCAGCCACGGGTGAGAACAGAGGGGGATGAGGGGTATCCTGCCCCCCCCGCTCCATACTGCCCCCCCGGCTCCATCCAGCCCCCCGGCTCCATCCTGCTCCGTTCGCTCCATCCTGCCCCCCCAGCTCCATCCTGCCCCCCGGTTCCATCCTGTTCCACTCGCTCCACCCTGCCCCCCACCTCCATCCTGCCCCCCGCCTCCACCCTGCCCACCATGCTCCATCCTGCTCCGCTCGCTCCATCTTGCCCCGCTTGCTCCATACTGCCCCGCTCGATCGCTCCATCCTGCCCCGCCTCGCTCCATCCTGCTCCGCTTTGCTCCCATCCTGCCCCGCTCGCTCCATCCTGCCCCGCCTCCATCCTGCCCTTCCTGGCGCCCATTCTGCCTCTCCGCGTCCATTCTGCTCCGTCTCGCTCCATCTTTCCCCGCTCGCTCGCTCCATGCCTCCTGCCCCGCCTCGCTCCATCCTGTCCCACGCCTCCATCCTGCCCCCCTCGCCCCCACATCCTGGCCCCCCGCCACCACCCTGCCCCCCCTCCACGATTTTGTCCCCCCGGCTCCATCCTGCCCCCCCTGGCTCCATCCTGCCCTGCTCGCTCCATCCTGTCCCGCTCGCTTCATCCTGCCTCGCTCCATCCTGCCTCGCTCGCTCCATCCTGCCCCGCTCGCTCCATCCTGTCCCCCGCCTCCATCCTGCCCCCACCCCCATCCTGCCCCCCTGCCCACATCCTGGACCCCCGCCACCACCCTGCCCCCCCTCCACCATCCTGTCCCCTCGGCTCCATCCTGCCCCCCCGGCTCCATCCTGCCCTGCTCGCTCCATCCTGTCCCGCTTGCTTCATCCTGCCTCGCTCCATCCTGCCTCGCTCGCTCCATCCTGCCCCGCTCGCTCCATCCTGTCCCCCGCCCCATCCTGCCCCCCCCCCCATCCTGCCCCCCCACCACCATCCTGGCCCCCCGCCACCATCCTGGCCTCCCGCCACCATCCTGCCCCGCTTGCTCCATCTTGCCCCGCTCGCTCCATAATAAATAATAAAAGTGTTAACACTTAACACTGCTCCATTCACACCTATGGGGTTAATAGCTGGGTTAACTTCCAATCCCAGAGAAGTGAATAGAGTTGTATCAAACAGTATCAATACACCTCCATTCATTGAGAGGGCTTGAGGACATGTGGGAGGTCTCAACATTCACATCATACATTTGTCATCTATTCTGTGGATAAGTGCTAAACATATTTTGGAAAACCTATTCAGGTTATTGTACAGTGCAGGGTAACACTCTCCGATGCTGCTTTTTGGGTGCTCAATTTGAAAACTGCAGCTAAAACGCCGCAACAATTGACATGCACATTTTTTCACTTGACCCTAAACTGCACATACACTGAATGGAAAAATAAAGATCAGCTAGCTTACTGATAGCCAATGAGTGTGCAGTGGGTGGTGCTGGGCACTGAGGCTGGGTGGGATCAGCTCTGGCTGTGAGTTAGGCAACCAAGCTCAGTGAGCTGCTGTCATGTGTGGTTGAGCCACAAGTAAACAAAGTGTGTGCTAGGAATTACAGTAAGTGATAATTCAGTAGAGAACAAAGTTGGAAACAACATTTTTTTTATAGGGGCGTTGTATATTACAATGCAGGACAGATTAGCTTAAAAAATTGTTTTGATTTGGGGTTGGACAACTTCTTTAACCCCATGGCAGATGATAGAACAGTAAATCAAGAGCTGTTGCTGCGCAGGGCAGATGTTGCATCGAATAATTCAAGGACACAGCGGGGTGCTGTGATTTTACTCACAGTTCTTGCTCACTGTTCCAGGTTACAACAGCATGCCAGGTCATAACAGCCCGCTGAGCAATGAGTCCTCCGGGGAAGGGATCCAGCCATCTCTCAGGTAATTTGGTGACACTTAACTGGGACCCCCTTCTAATGTCCCCTTTCTGGTTCATCTCTCTCTGCGCTGGCCTCGCCCTCTTGCCCTGCACCTCACACACAGTGCCCCGATCCAGTGACCACGGGCCCTGTCGGGTGACGTCCGCTTCGTCCCCTTGGTCCTATATGGCCATCTTTTCAGCAGGTATGTGTGGATGTGGCTACGGTACCTGAAGTCGCCGCTGCCTCGGTTAGCTAGCTGAGTCTTGCAGTCCTCCACAAGTCTGGGGCTGGCCCCTTTCTGTGACCTGGTCCCTCCACCCGACTCCGGTCACGATCAGCGTGGATACGGCAACACGGGCGGACTCCACATGTCCTGTGCCTCTGGGACCCCTTCTTGATCTCCGAAGCCTCTCTCTGACTCCTCCATCACTTTGGTCTCCTTCTCCGGTCTTGGGACGAGACCTCACCAGCTTCAGTCCCCAGGATTTCTCTCTCTCAGTCCTGTGGCAGGCTCCTGCCACCCTCCAACTGTCACTCAGCACGCCTTCTAAATGTTTCTACCGGTCCTTTTATACTGTCGGTTACACCCTGTACACCTGTGCATCGTCCTTCACTTCCTTCAGTTCTTCCTGGGTGCTCTCTTAAACTACAGTCTCCACGAATCCCCTCTATCTTGGTTCCCCCACTCCAGACAGGATTAGGGACTGTGCTCTCCTTCAGGAGCAATCTCGCCCTCACCCTGACCTGGAGTGGTGTAGTGCTGGCTATGGGTGACTGGATACCGGTCAGAGTCCCCTCCTTACCCGAGGGTGGGGCACTACACCTCTGGCTGAGTTGCAGCACCTCTGTGGTGACTGGATCCTCATGGGTCCCACAGATAGACATGCAGGTTTGTGACAAAAGGTGACAAAAAACACAAAACAAACTTACCGTCGACATAAGGTCTCACAGTGATTTTTCAGAATGATGTACAAATTAATGTCACACTATTACGTTAGTACAAACAATGATATCATGAAATAGGGATAATGCACACAGTGGTGTAGCAATATTGGAAAAAAGAGCAGGCTCATGTCACAGGACACCAATCCTGAAAACATTATTATGATAGTTCTGAAAAAATGCACCTAAACAAATAATTGAACAGTGTGACAGTTCCGTCAGGTTGGATGGTGCATGCTGGTGGACAGCCATTTTCAGGTCTCTCCAGAGATGCTCAGTTGGGTTTAGGTTAGGGTTCTGGATGGGGCAGTCAAAAATGGTCACAGAGATGTTCTGAAGCCACTCCTTTGTTATTGTAACTGTTGGCTTAGGGTCATTGTCTTGTTGGAAGGTAAACCTTTGGCCAAGTCAGAGATCCAGAGCACTCTGGAGGAGGTTTTAATCCAGGATATCTCTGTACTTGGCCACATTCATGTTTCATTCAATTGCAGCCAGTCATCCTGTCCCTGCAGCTGAAACACCCCCCATAGCATGATGCTGCCACCACCATGTTTCACTGTTGGGATTGTATTGGGCAGGTGATGAGCAGTGCCTGGTTTTCTCCACACATACTGCTTAGAATCATCACCAAAAGTTCCATCTTTGTCTCATCAGACCAGTGAATCTTATTTCTCATATCCTGGGAGTCCTTCATGTGTTTTTTTGCAAACTCTATGTGGGCTTTCATATGTCTTGTACTGAGGAGAGGCTTCTGTCGGCCACTCTGCCATAAAGGCTCAACTGGTGGAGGGCTGCAGTGATAGTTGACTTTGTGGAACTTTCTACTAGGCTCTCTACTGCATCTCTGGAGCTCAGCCACAGTGATCGTGGGGTTCTTCTTTACCTCTCTCACCAAGGCTATTCTCCCATGATTGCTCAGTTTGGCTGGCCAGGTCTGTGAAGGCTTCTGGTGGTCCCAAAAGTCTGCTATTTAATAATTATGAAGCCATTCTGCCTTTAGGAACCTTGAATACTGCAGAAATTCTTTTGTAACCTTGGCCAGATCTGTCCCTTGCCACAACTCTGCCTCTGAGCTCCTTTGGCAGTTTCCTTTGACCTCATGATTCTCATTTGGTCTGACATACACAGTGAGCTGTGAGGTCTTATATAGACAGGTGTATGTTCCTTTCCAAATCAAGTTATACCAGTTAAATTAAACACAGATGGACTCCAATGAAGGGGTAGAACCGTCTCAAGGAGGATCACAAAGAAATGGACAGCATGTGACTTAAATATGAGAGTCTGAGCAAAGGGTCTGAAACCTTATGACCATGTATATTTTAGTTATTCTTTTTTAATAATTTTGCAGAAATATCTACATTTCTGGAGTTTTTATAATCAAGATGGGGTGCAGAGTGTATAAAGAAAAAAATCAACGTTTTTGAATTTACCAAATGGCTAGAATGAAACAGAGTGAAAAATTTAAAGGGGTCTGAATACTTTCTGTACCCATTGTATTTTCCTTTTTTTGCTATATATTCTTAGTTATAGAACCATATAGCAGTTGCTGTTTTTGCTACTCCTGTACTTACAGTATGGCCATGGGTATATTCACATTTGTCAGACTTGTGGCACAATTTACCATGAACTGATTTCATGATTAGATTTTGTGGACATCTCTGTGCTTTCGACCAAAAAAGTCATATTCAGATAAACATATTTTCACCTCCAATTAGCATTACAGACGGCTCTCTCACTATATAGACATTAGTCACTATATGGTACTACACTGTGTGCAGAATTATTAGGCAAATGAGTATTTTGATCACGTGATATTTTTTATACTTGTTGTCCTACTCCAAGCTGTATAGGCTTGAGAGCCATCTACCAATTAAGTAAATCAGAGAATGTGCATCTCTGTAATGAGGAGTGGTGTGGTCTAATGACATCAACACCCTATATAAGGTGTGCTTAATTTTAGCACAGAAGAGAGTTTAATCAGAAGAGAGATTTGACGGGCTCTGAAAAATCCAAAATTGTGAGATGTCTTGCAGAGGGATGCAGCAGTCTTGAAATTGCCAAACTTAAAGTGTGATCACCGAATAATCAAGCGTTTCATGACAAATAGCCAACAGGGTCGCAAGAAGCTTTTTGGGCAAAAAAGGTGCATAATAACTGCCCATGAATTGAGGAAAATCTAGCGTGAAGCTGCCAAGATGCCATTTGCCACCAGTTTTGCCATATTTCAGAGCTGCAACATTACTGGAGTATCAAAAAGCACAAGGTGCGCTATACTCAGGGACATGGCCAAGGTAAGAAAGGCTGAAAAACGACCACCTTTGAACAAGAAACATAAGATAAAATGTCGAGACTGGGCCAAGAAATATCTTAAGACTGATTTTTCAAAGGTTTTATGGACTGATGAAATGAGAGTGACTCTTAATGGGCCAGATGGATGAATCTGAGCCCCTAGAGAACCTGTGGTCCCTCCTAAAATGTGAGATCTACTGGGATGGAAAACAGTACACCTCTTGGAACAGTGTCTGGGAGGCTGTGGTGGCTGCTGCATGCAATGTTGATCGTAAACAGATCAAGCAACTGACAGAATCTATGGATGGAAGGCTGTTGAGTGTCATCATAAAGAAAGGTGGCAATATCGGTCACTAATTTTTTTGGGTTTTGTTTTTGCATGTCAGAAATGTTTATTTCTAAATTTTGTGCAGTTATATTAGTTTACCTGGTGAAAATAAACAAGTGAGATGGGAATATATTTGGTTTTTATTAAGTTGCCTAATAATTCTGCACAGTAAGTTACCTGCACAAACAGATATCCTCCTAAGGCCCCTTTCACATCAGCGTTTTTTTTAAATCGTGGCAGATGCGGTGAAAAAACCGCATCTGCCGCGATTACCGCATACCGGCTGCACTTGCGGCACGGTTGCGGCACAGTTGCGGCAAGCCCCATACAATGTATAGGCGGGCTTGCGGCAGGTGCGGCAAAAAAATGCCCAGAGGAAACCCACACAAACACAGAGAACATACAAACTCCATGCAGATGTTGTCCTTGGTGGGAATTGAACCAAGACTTCAGTGCTGCAAGGTTGCAATGCTAACCACTGAGCCACTGTGCCGCATTGGTCTGTGTGACACCGCGATAATGATGTCATTCATGACTTCGCCCATTCAGCCGCGTTTTTTTCGCGGCCGCACCTGCCGCAAGTGCCAAAGCCGCACTTGCCGCACCTGCCGCAAACCCGCCTATACATTGTATGGGGCTTGCCGCAACTGTGCCGCAACCGTGCCGCAAGTGCAGCCGGTATGCGGTAATCGCTGCAGATGCGGTTTTTTCACCGCATCTGCCGCGATTAAAAAAAAACGCTGATGTGAAGGGGGCCTAAGATAGCCAAATCTAAAAAAAAACCACTCCAACTTCCAAAACTATTAAGCTTTGATATTTATGAGTCTTTTGGGTTGATTGAAAACATAGTTGTTGATTAATAATAAAAATAATCCTCTAAAATACAAGTTGCCTAATAATTCTGCACACGGTGTATATGGGCAGCTACATTGGTTTGTGTGCTGCTATAATTTTGTTATAGAATTTATTTGAGCTAAAAATATTAGTTATTCCTGTTAACCAATGATTGTTATTTTGTCCAGTCCCTGATATAGTATACTAGTCGCTATCAATTATATAAAACAATGTAATTTCCTTATTTTATTTTGTGTAGTCCATAGTAAGCAAATAATACAATCAGGTTTATAGAATCAAACCATGCAGTGCTATGTATGGAGCAAAATAAAAGATGAAGAATGATATGCTTCTTTAAATGTAGGATAAGATATTTTTCCCTTATTTGTATAGTGACCTTCATGATCCCATAGATATTGATCAAATAACTTTACCTTCAGAGTGGCCATCGCTGGATGGTTACACAACCTTATATGTGACAACAAGCTTGACAGTTTCAACATTGACACAACAGGCAACAGGATCATTTTGAAAGAAATAAACATATTTTTGTGACAACAATGTCCTGCAGTAGCCTGTCTGGATGTTTTGCTCACAGATCTGGGATTCTCTTCAGTCAACTGCACAATCACCCACACCCTGGCATAAGATGAAAAGTTGATGGGACCTAACTTGATCTCTCTGCTCTGCACAGTATTTGTACCTACAGGCTTGAAGGTGAAGTCAGATTGCCTTATAATATGATCGATGATCACATGCAACGCTTGGACTGCCTGGTGGCTCTCCCAAACCAAGGATTACAGCTGCATAGAAATGCATGCAGTCATGCTCAGGTCAGGAGAGCTGCCAGCTAGTCCAACCATTACGATACAATTGTTATGTGTTATATGGTTGTCTGACTGCGTTATAATAGTGAGACAGTTAAAAATAAGTCAGAATTCATCCTAGCGGAAGGTGAGATTTAATAGTGATCGCTCTCACTCAGCTGTTCGATTGAAAACTTTATTTTACACTTAGTTCAAAATATTTGGCCTCTAGTTTTTCTTTGTTGTGCAATAGTATTACCTTTCCCTATGTAAAATTTACTTGCTGAAAGGGAATGCTAGAGATAAGACTTATTTCCATCCTACTGGGTAAATGTAATAAGGAGAGTTTAGTTACAGTAGAGATCATTTTCTTATTGAGTGTAGTTCTCCGAGTCGCACCACTCTCTAACACTATGCTAACATTCTTAATTATTTACATTAATGTACCAGTATCATTACTGATCTTATATTACCTCATGTTGATAATATCTCTCTGACAAGGCACGTACATATGCATTTAAGCAAGCTCACAACAGTATTTAAGAGTCTTTCATTAGGATCATGCAGAATTGGAATGCATATATTACATTTTTGCTTGAACTTAATGGAGTTTTCCAGGCTGAAAAGAAATGTTTGCAGTCACTTGTATTCACAGTGTGAACGGACGGGCACTTGACCACATGTATGCAATATACAAACTTGCAGTCATTTGCTAACTAGATTTTCATTTGCTTCAATCAATACTGTAGAACATTGAGTTGACACCTGACACAAGTATGCAAATAGATAACATGCGGTCACATGATCAGGAATATTGTGGCGATGTGCACATGTCCCTCTAAAATCCTAATGTTACACATTTCATGCTCAACATTTACAATGCACATGGATTTTAACTGTCCTTATTGCAGTTATGCAGTAGAATAGAAATAAAGGTCAATTGGCACGGTGCATTTTGTCATTTAATATCCTGTTTATACAGGTCAGCCGCAATTCAGACATGCAATGAAGAAATAGTAACAGATAGTTCAGTCTGTACAGGCTAAAAAGTAACAAAGTTCATGGAGTGCTAACCAAAATCCATGTCTAACAATTTCAGCTAAAAAAAGGGAAAGACGAAAGATATACCGTAATATAATAATAATAATATATATATAGCACTATTAATTCCATTGCAATTGACATACAGCAGTAATGCTGTCCCCATTGAGGCTAACAATGTAAACATCCTATCAGTATGTCTTTGAAATGTGGGAGAAAACCATAATGCCCAGAGGAAACCCACACAAACACAGAGAACATACAAACTCCATGCAGATGTTGCCCTTGGTGGGAATTGAACCAAGACTTCAGTGCTGCAAGGTTGCAATGCTAACCACTGAGCCACAGTGCCGCATTGATCTGTGTGACACCGCGATAATGATGTCATTCACGACTTCGCCCATTCACATCAGTGAACAAGTATTGTTCGCTGGGTTGTGAGAACGATACCTGCTGGCTGGATCGTTGGTGCGTCATGCACAATATCTAGAAATTCAGGGAAAGACGGTGTTTTCCGGTCCGCGCTGCCAGATTCATTCACATTGAAATAAAACCAATAATCGATATTTGATCCAATCCTTCCTTTATTCTCCTCCTACGCGTTTCAGTGCCCACCTGGCATCCCTGATGAAGGTGCCAGGTGGGCACTGAAACGCGTAGGAGGAGAATAAAGGAAGGATTGGATCACATATCGATTATTGGTTTTATTTCAATGTGAATGAACCTGGCAGCGCGGACCGGAAAACACCGTCTTTCCCTGAATTTCTTGGTACATCTCCACGTGCGTGGAGCCGGTGGGAGTCCTGCAGCAGCCATCAGGATATTACTCTATGAGCCTTCAAACCAGTTGTGGGTCACACAACTGGAATAGGTGAGTGGATTCCTTTTTCACCACTTTTTCGTGTTAGTGTCGAGTGATAAGGGCACTATTGCACCTCTTGTCCCCCCCCCCCTTTTTTTCCTTATGCACAATATCTAGGCATGTTATATCTCACCAACGATCTCAAAACAATGTCCTAATGACCGCGCGCCCCCGAAGTTGTTAGTGAGATCATCTCAACATTGAAGCGTGTAACGGCTCCTTAAGACATCACTAGAGTCCAGGTGTAACATCCTTAGAGGTGGAGTTATGATTTTTACCTCTGTAAAAATCTTTTCCCATGAAAGGGATTCATAACCGTAACCCTAAGGGCCGCTTTACACGCACCAACTTCTGTGACCAACTTCTGAACAGATCTCTGGTTGCAGTGAAATCATGGACACATTGTTCCATTTTGTGGCTGTGTACAAATGGAACAATGTGTCCATGATTTCACTACAACCAGAGATCTGTTCAGAAGTTGGTCACAGAAGTTGGTGTGTGTAAATTGGCCCTAACATCTGTAATAATAGATGATAAATGTCTGATTGCTGTAGATCTAGCCTTGCTGAACATGTACATTATCACACTGCTAGAAATCATTAGAACAACATTGCAGTTAACAGTCTGAATGAGGCCTCCTTCACTTGTCCGTATAAACTATACATGAAGAAGCATTATGGGTGTCATCAATGTTATGGATTAGTGTGTCATCAGTGTATCTGAAGCTTCTCCTATACTTTTCAATGTTAAAGTGGTACGGCACATGGAAGCTATCCGTCTGCTGTATGTGATTTTTTGCTGACCCTAATGGCCACTTTACACACACCAACTTATCTGTCCAACTTCTGAACAACTTACTGGTTGCAGTGAAATCATGGACACATTGTTCCATTTGTACACAGCCACAAAATGGAGCAATGTGTCCATGATTTCACTGCAACCAGTAAGTTGTTCAGAAGTTGGACAGATAAGTTGGTGTGTGTAAAGTGGCCCTTAGACTTGTATTGGCCCTGTTCACCTATGTTGCCAGTAAAAAACGGACATATCTCTGTGTGATTTGCAGGGACATACAGTAAAAGACACAGACATGTGAGCAGCATCTTAGATTATAATGGGTAGGTTTGGTATCCATGAGAAAAAATAGATACCACGCATAATGGAAACATGGACATCTGAAGGAGGCCTATTTCTTATAGATTTCTATCCTCAGATGTACTGATGATAACAATCCTTATTCTAGAAATCATGGGGGTTCCAGTGATGGGGGCTAGGTTTTACATATTTATTATTTATTTTTTTATGGGAAACACATTAGCTTAATACTTACTGAAATGTTATTTTACTGAATATTTTAGCACTAGTTTTTATGGAGAAGATGTGCATTTTGATTATTTATTAAAAACTTGTGAGAAATCCTATTTAAAGGATATTGCACAAAACCGAATAATAAATTACTGAATAATAAACGTCAGATATTTATAGATATTTATTGGATTTCTTCCATATTTCTGTTTTATTAATGATAATTTATATTTTTTCAGGACAACAAACTCTTTACGGTCATCTGTATAACAACTTACACGTAAGATCCAGAGACAGGAGGCACCAGGTGACTTGTCCACCTATAGTCCCTAGATCTTTTGGAAAACCATTTCAAGGCTTAAATAGCTATACTTCACCTTATTTTCATTCTCAGAATGGTTTTCATACAATACATTCTGAAAACAGCCCAGTAAAACCAAGAATTGTGACTGTGGTTAAATTGGGAACTCACCCTTTGAAAAAAATCACAATACTACTCAATCGGAGGTCCGTACAGACCTTTGAACAACTAATTGCTGACATATCAGAAGGTCTTGGACTCCCAAGGTGGAAAAATGACCGTGTGAGGAAACTCTATAACCTCAAAGGCAAGGAAATTCGCAGTGTGTCTGACTTCTTTCGTGGGGATGATGTTTTTATTGCACTTGGTAGAGAGCAGCTTACCCTCAAGATGATTGAAATTGTTTTTAACGAACTTTATCCCGATAGATCATTTAAGCAAAGCAGGGATCATTATGAAAAACTAAGATGCAAGATCAATGATAATGGGTTAAATATTGATAGTGGATATTATGACACAGATACAACTCAAAAATTAGAGAACATTTGCCAATCTAACACAATTGATGGCAAAACATATGGCAACTGCAGGACTGAGGAATGCAGGAGGACAAATAAACATGATAAATGTAAAGGTAATCAAGAACACTTACCTGGAGTAATGAAAAAGCATGACGTTTGCCATAATAAACCAAATAAATTATCAAGCACAAGTTTGGATTACAACATGCACTGTGAGCACTGCAAAACATACAAGTTTCAAAAAAGACTAAACAGTGATTTTGAAAATGATTTAAAAGAAGATTTATCTCCAATAGAGAGTTGTAGGAAACAACCAATAATTAAGTATAAACCAGAGAAAGCAAAATCCAAATGTGTAGTTTGCCTAAACAGAATTAGAGCATTAGATACGGATTATAGGAAGGTAGAGAAACGAGTGGACAACATTGATTTGAACCAGAATTCAATCTGTCATCCTCATAGATTTCAAACACAGAATTCAGTAATGGATAAAAAGAAGAAATGTCACTTAGACAGAAAAAAATGCAATGGTGAACATCCTGAGTGTTTCCACCAATAAAATCCAGTAGACGGCTAATAGAAGATTTCCTGGAAAATACAATGGAGAATGTTCTCATAAACACCGACAAATCAGTTACCGACAATGAATCTAACAGTAAGAAGGAAACTATGGCAAATATTGACTCTAAACCACAAAAGAACTTAGATGAACATTCAGATATGGGCGATGAAGGGGGAAGTTTCCAAACCAGTCAATGTTTTATCAAAGATAAGATTGATGTAGACAAGTATTATGAAATTGGCAAGAGTATCGGAGATGGAAACTTTGCAGTTGTCAAGGAGTGCAGGCTGCGGAAAACCAATCAAGAATTTGCTATGAAGATTATTGATAAAGCCAAGCTGGCAGGAAAGGAAGAAATTGTTGAAAATGAAGTTAGAATTATAAAATCACTCTCCCACCCTAATATCGTCAAACTTCTTCATGATTTTGAGACTGATAATGAGATTTACTTGATAATGGAGTACATAAAAGGAGGGGACTTATTTGATGCAATAACTGAAAGTATAAAATTCACTGAACATGATGCCGCCCTTATGTTGACTGACTTGTGCGAGGCTCTTAAGTATATGCACAGTAAAAATATTGTTCATCGGGACTTAAAGCCTGAAAATTTACTGGTAAGTGACTATTGTTACTGTAACAGGTCAGACAGAAGAGATTTTTAAATATGGTGCCTAAAATAAACTACAGGTCAAGCTTAGGGTTGTTAACCATGCATATCATCAGTTTATAAAGGAGGCCTCATGTCAAAAATGCTATGACCTCCAGAAATGGGATTAATCTGGAGATGAATAGCATTATATCAAGATGTGCGACCACTGCACTGAAAGCTGAACTGCTTGGAGCAAATTAACTTTATTACTCCTGGCAGCCTCTGGCTTCCAGTCATGGAGGTGCGCCCGGTGTGATTAAAGTCACTGGTCAATACATATTGAGTGATAGCTGTAACCATGCTCCAGCACTGACTGATGGCCACTTTACCACGTCTCGATATCGGCGTCCAACTCCGATAAAAAGTCACGTGGTTCTGCCCCGATATCGTTCGTGCGTTGCATGGTGTAAATGTCCAATACGATGCACGAACGATGCCAAAAGATATCGGGGATCAAATGAGCGTGCTCTCCAACGGCCCGATATTGGAGGACGTTGTGGCCGGATCGGGCTGTGTAAAAGCCCAACAACAATGTGAAGTACAACGTCCCCTATTCTCTCCCATGTTAAATGGTCGTTCCTGGGTCGGCCGTATAAGGGGGCGTAGACATCGCTGTTGCGTTGCCTGCCGATATCGCGCTGTGTAACAGCTCCTATGTGATCTGGGAATTCTGCCAAAAAAGTGCGCGCTCCCGCACCGTTGGATACAATATCGGACCGATGTTGGGACATGTAAAGTGGCCATTACCTGAGCCAGCTGCTGGAGTGTAGCTAGAGGATATCCAGGATAACGCAAAAAAAAAATTGTGCCTAAGCACTAACAGGTAGGTAGCAGGCAACTACCTTCTTGTGGTGCTCGGTTCCATTCACCTCCAATCGAGTGCTTCTGGTGATGTCACGACTACAGAGTGGAGGATTCCCTTCCCTCAGCAGATGGATGTATAGCTGACGTCATGGTTGTTATGTATTAACTGCCTTGTAGTATGGAAGTGCTGCTGCTGTGATTTAAATGAAGCCTTTTTTTCCCTGCTCAGTGTGGAGAGAGGAACCTAATGAGCGGGAGCTGAAAGTGCAGGTGTGTGTGATGAACATGACTCATGCTTAGGTGAGCTGAGGGGTGTGTCTGGGCTGGCTGCTCCCCACCCTCGCCCATAAATGGGTCAGGTCACATCCACCTGTTGTTGCTGATTCAGTTCACTTCTGGACTGTGACCTGGTGTGAGCAGACGCTGATCTGAAGCTGCTGTGTTTTTTTCCCTTGGAATTTGCTGGGCTCCGTGGTCCGTGGGTGGAGGTAGGGGTTTAGGCCTAGGGCTTCTCAGGAGCTTTAGGGACTTAGGCTGGCGGCTCGAACTTGCTCACCTGTAGAGGTACCTTCGAGATGAGGGCGAGCCAGGGACCCCAGTATCAGGGCCAGAGCAGGCTCCCTGATCCATTCATCCAGCTCCTGTCTACCCCGACCCCTCCCAGCATGACAATGGTATTTGACACCTGGCTCCCTCAATCAGGTAGCGGGGAGCCCGCTGTGAATCAAAATGACCTCAGCTATGCGCCCACTTCCACTCTGGTCTCTTTACTCTGCCATGCTGCCCTCTGCAGGAGTGGTCTGCGACTGCTCTGTGCCGGTGGTGAACAGTGGGCACTGGTGTCGGCAACAACAGGCAGGTAGGTGAGAGCTACCTGCCTGTTAGTGTTTGGGCACTTTTTTATACTAAATATCCGGATATCTTCTTTAAAGCTGTTGCTCACTGTATACTGAGTAGTGACTGAAATTGCACCAGCTGTGACTCTGACTGAAAGACAGAGGCTATAGTGACATAAAGCTAATCTTCTCCCAGTAGCCAGGCATTCCGTGCAGTGGTTGTACAGATTTAGAATGATATTAACTTTCAGATTAACCGAAGATCTACAGATTAATAGTGTTTGGGGATATAATAGGTTCCCTTTAAAGACTTTTAATTAAAGACTAATTATGTATGTGATATAGTGCAAGTTTATTAAATTATCTACCAATCCCTGTCTTCTATGGCCCATGTGACATATTTTCTTGCCCACGTGACAAGTTTTCAGCTTTGCTGACTCTCACTTTGTATAGCATTGGTTCTTTTCCAGTTCAAGTCTATGAGAAACAAATTTAGGCTCCATAGAATAACATTAAAGAGGTTTTCCACTGCTAATTGCATTCCCTTTCTTTGTTCTAACTCTTCCTAACACTTTCCTAATATATTTCTATTCTCTTCTCTACTCCTGTAAACTTATTTCTAAAGGCACCGTCACACGTGGCGATATCGCTGGCCATTTCGTTGGCAATTGCAGATTTCGGCGATGTGGAAAACACATTGCCTGTGCGCAGTGGCGTGAGACAGGGTGATTTTACAGCGAGAAATCGCCGGTGGTGTGTCGCCTGATCGCCCTGCTCTGCAGTGAAATCAGGCGATGTCCACCAGGCGATTTCTGCGCATCATGGCATGTGACAGGGCGATAGCGATGTATACAGCGAGCTCAGACCAGCTGGAAGCAATTCCAGAGGTGTGCCTGAGTGTTCTGTTTGGCGAGCCCCTGTGCCGCGATTGGTGGCAGCTCCTGCGTTCCCATTGGCTGACCAATGGTAACGCAGTTGTGGTGGTCAATCGGAGTGGTAGGGGTGCGGTGAGAAACACTCTGGGACGCCTGTCTCCTCGGCGTACTCACACTCTCTGGCCACATCACTGATGAGGTGGTGGCGTGTGACACGGCGATGTGGGAAAGGGAATTTGCTTCCGGTCTGCGCCAGGCAATTTTTGGAACACAGGATCGCCGGAGATGGCACGCAAAATCGCTACGTGCGACAGATCCACGGCGATGTGAAAAAAAGTGCCAGCAACGTACGCGTTCACGTCAAATCGCCAGCGATATGGAAGCCATATCGCTGCATGTGACGGTACCTTAAGAGGCTTGAAAATACCTTTTTTGTTGTAGCTTGTGTTATTCTATGGATCTCGTCATGAAAGTGACTTCCATTCCATACATAAATCTCAGTCTGATCTCGTTAGTCTTTTTCAGGTCACATGGGCTAGAAGAAGACTGGATGAGGGTAACCGTGAAAGATGGTGATTGGAAAGTACACTGCTCAAAACAATTAAGGAAACACAAAACAATGCAACTCCAAGTCAATCACACTTCTGTGAAATCAACCTGTCCAGTTATGAGGCAACACTGGTTTTGAATCAATTTCTCCTGCTGTTGTGGAAATGAAACAGACAACAGGTAGAAATGATAGGCGACTAGCAAGATAGCCCCTATAAAGGATTGGTTCTGCAGGTAGTGACCACAGATCATTTCTCTGTGCTTTTTGGTTGTTGTTTTGGTCACTTTTGCATTCTGTCATTGCTCTCGCCCTAGAGGTAGCATGAAGCGGTGTCTTCAACCCACAGAGGTTACTCAGGTAGTTCAGCTTTTCCAGGATAGCTTAACAATGTGAGCTGTGGCAAGAAGGTTAGATATGTCTATCACCACAATGTCCAGAGCAGGGAGCAGATACCAGGGGACAGGCCAGTACACCAGGAAATGTTGAGGGGAGATAGAAGCGCAACAACCCAGCAGCAGGTCCACTACCTCCTCTTTTGTGCAAGGAGGAACAGGAGGAGCAGTGCAAGAACCTTGCAAAATGACCTCCGGTAGGCCACTAGTATCCATATTTCTGCTTAATCGCTCAGAAACAGACTCCATGAGTGTAGTATTAGTGCCCAATGTTCACAGATGGGTATTGTAACCATCCCAACACCGGGCA
Organism: Allobates femoralis; assembly: GCA_033576535.1. Taxonomy (NCBI): domain Eukaryota; kingdom Metazoa; phylum Chordata; class Amphibia; order Anura; family Aromobatidae; genus Allobates; species Allobates femoralis. The sequence goes on from JARQOC010000005.1 coordinate 374,829,991, forward strand.
AGGCAAATGGGATTTGCCAGAGAACACCAAGATTTGCGCCCAAACCGGTCATGCTGAAGTATGTTGTAGGCAGCAGAAGGTTCTCCATGGTGTCTCCAATGTCTGTCACATGTGCTCAGCATGAACCTGCTCTCATCGGTGATGAGCACAGGGTGTCAATGTCGAATCTGCCAACCTTGGTGTTCATTGGCAAATGCCAATTGTCCTGCACAAATTAATCTTGTGTATAGGATCGTGATGCTAGTGTCATATCTCACCAGAGCCTGCTTCTGCAACATGTGCTTCTGTAATCAGGCACCATCGTATTCACACTGTATATGTTGGTGTTGGTTATAGAGCAGTCAGGGCATGAAACACTGATCAGTGCAGGCTTTGCCTATTCACTAAGAGTGACATGCAGCTGAAGTCATCAACTCCTGGTTTCAGCCTAATAGAAGGCACCATGCCCTACTAAAGCTTTCTACTTACTACTGAAATCTTCAAGATATATCTTGTCCTTCCCTGATTAGGTCTGGTTATTCTCCTGCTCTGTATTGGTGTTTTCAGGCTTTACCTCAGTCTGTTTTTTGGATGCTTTCTGTGTGTGGTGATTTTTTATCTTCTTGCCATCTCAGCTGTGACCTGGCTCCTTGATTACACTAAGGGTACTTTCACATTAGCGTTTATTTGAAATCGCGGCAGATGCGGTGAAAAAACCGCATCTGCCGCGATTACCGCATACCGGCTGCACTTGCGGCACGGTTGCGGCAAGCCCCATACAATGTATAGGCGGGCTTGCGGCAGGTGCGGCACGTGCGGTTTTGGCACTTGCGGCAGGTGCGGCCGTGAAAAAAACCGCGGTGAAAAAAACGCATCTGCCGCATTTCAAATAAACGCTAATGTGAAAGTACCCTAACAGATCCTGATTTTGTCTTTTTCGTGACCTCCAAGCTTTGACCCAGCAGCCCAACCGTAAGTAGCAATCTTCTGGACCCTGTTGTAAATCTAGATTCCTGTATAGAACTGTATAGGAGTTAAAGGCCGTTAGGGTTTCTCAAGATTCTGCAATGGAGTGGCTTGTGGCAAGTTTGTCTTAGATAGCCATTTTGAGTCTGTGGCCTCAGACAGATATAAAAGCTAGGATGGGTAGAGGATTTGGACTTAAAACATCAATGGTACCAATGGATAAGGAAAAGTCTCCCAAAAATGTGTACATACATGATATTATTATTTTGACCGAAAAAATCGAAACCGGTAAATAAATGCCGAATCACTAACATGACCATTAGGATGGTGAACAAGCATTAGAAAGTTTATTGAACAAATAACAATACAAAATGTGACCATAGAATAAATATAGTGGGAGAAAATACCTAGAATGAAAAGCTAAAATGGGCCTAAGAGAAGAGACATGCCGAAATTGAGCTGGTAACCACTAGGACCCAATTAGGCTAGGGTCACATTTGCGTTGTGACCCTAACATGACAGAACTGTTAAAAACTTAGAAATTTCCGCTGCAGAACATAGTGTTAATGCTATGCGCTGTCAGGCATCGGGGCCCCATAGTAAACCGCTGTTTACCTTAGCAGCCGGCCACGCACAAAGCTCCAGGAAGTGCGCTTTACAACAGCGCACAGGAAAATGCTTCAGGACATATTTCCTGTGCGCTGTTGTAAAGCGCACATCCGGGAACTTTGTCTGTGCCTGGCTGCTAAGATAAACAGTGGGTTACTATGGTTACTCCATTGTCTGGCAGCGCATAGCGTTAACGTTATGCGCTCCAACGGAAATATCTAAGTTTTTAACGGTTCCGTCATGCTAGGGTCACGACACAAATGTGACCCAAGTCTTACTCCAAACAGCAAAGTGCAAGCAGAATATTAATAAATAAATACCAGTAAAATTCTCTGATTATATAGCTGCCCACATTTACTATCTAGAAATGTTTTGTATGGATTGAAAATTAACCAGTATGGAGTAGGCAATAGAAGATAAAATACAAACATATGTCATGCCCATCAAGCAGCACACCAAATAATGCAGCCATACAATGCAAGTCCAAGACAAACTATGTTATACCTGAAAGATGACACTATCAGATAATATGCACTAACGTGAACACATACTAAATATAGCAAAGTTGTAAGCAATGTATAGAAATATTATAGGTGTTTACCTTGTGACATACTGCTATGCCTGTAAGGATACATAAGATAAACCCTGTAGATCACACGGCACCTCGACATGTGTTTCAACTACAATAGGCTTTGTCAGGAGGCATGGTTACATGACTAGATAGGGACCTTTTATATACAAAAGAATGAACAATATGGGAGTCCCTTTAAACAAATCGCACCTGTACATAGGCATAGGTAACCACATTCATTACCGGATGCGGTTTTACTGTGTGCCTTCATTCCGCATCTGGATGCATTAACGTATCCGGTTTTGAAATGTGGGTTTTTGCAATTTTCAAAACCGCATCTGGATCCGGATCCGGTACCGGAAGGTACATTTATGTACCTTGTGGTACCGGATTCGGTCCCATAGGTACCCATGTTAACAAAACCGTATCCGGTTTTGCTACCGCTCTGAAAAATGCAGCCTGCATGATTTTTCCCCCAGGCTGCAAAACCGGATGCGGTAACCAGATTGCAAATAGTGCAATCTGGTTTTTCTATTGAAGATATGGGCTGCGGATCCGGATGCGGTTTTGAGCATTAAAAATGCTCAAAACCGGATCAGGATCTGCAAGCCCAACCGCGGATGTGACCCTAGCCAAAGTTAAATCCTAAATAATGCACTCACACCGCTGTGTGATGCACTGATCATGTGGGCAGAAACCAGCAACCCGTGCTCGGCATGAAGGGAGGGAAAAAAGCAATGACTCATCACTCACATCACCCGGGCAACTGGAACGCTGCCCCCGCTACACGGATCAGGGCAGCGCACACGCAGTGCGCGACTGCGACCACAGTACATGCTGTGGAAAACTAGGAGGAAAACTCCTCAACTAGGGATTCCCAAAGGTTCAGGTAAAGCATAATACTGTATAGGAGTCATCTCTTAATTCTAACTTAATGAGCACATTTTACCATAAGAATTATTACAAAAACTAGATATATAATTCTTTATGTGTATATATAAGATAATATATTATTAGTATGATAACAAATGCTTTAACAATGCTGACTATAAGTACATAGAAAGATTAACAGTATATGGACTCAAGAAAAACAAAGTGACACCTACAAGAAGTCCAACATATAATATACAGCATATGCAAAGCAGAATAATATATTAGATAGCATACGGTAGATAGCCAGCACCTAAAAATTACACAATGCTAAACTTATGCTAATCAGGTGAAGCATGCTTGTCTGTTGATAGATGTATTTTTGCATGGAATTATACATAGCAGATATAACTAGTATTTGGTAGTGTCGTCTGACATTACGGAGTCAAGTTTTGTAAGACTTCTTTTTCACACAAGCTGAGATGAGCGAATCCTTTGAAATCTGAATTCGCCACACTGGGATCAATTTTTCCCCAATATTCAATTTTCAGCAAATAAATTACCGGTAACCAAATCAGTATGGAAAAACTTGAAATTGTTTGTAAAATACACATGGGGGTGAGAAAAGTGTGAAAGAATTTTTCTACCATAAGAGCTTACACTTTACAGGTGAGAAAGAGAGAAAGGACCCCACTAACCATACAAGCTTTACTTTACAGGCGAGAGAAAGAGGACTCCACTGACCATATGAGTTTACACTTTACAGGTGACAGAGGTGGAGGACACTGACATATGAGCTTACACTTTTACAAGCGAGAGAGACTTACCCAATAACTGTGGAGATAGAAAATTACTCTGCCGTAAAAACCTTGCTCCGCTGGGAACCTCTACATTCTGATGGCCCAGATACTGACCAACACTGTAGAATGTATGATCCATGAGATGTCACATTTAAAGGCCATTATGGGGAAACCAGAGCAGCAATGCAAACTTACATTTACCTGGTCTAATCAATTCAACATAACTGTATGTAAATGTATGACTTCAACTGTATTTCTAATAACCAATAACCAATAACACATATAAAATTATGAAAAATTCAAAGTTTAAAAGGGATTTTCCCACGAACAAAGTTACCGTATATACTCGCGTATAAGCCGAGTTTTTCAGCCAAAAATTGGGCTGAAAAGTACCCCCTCGGCTTATACGCGAGTCAGTGCGGGGGCTGCTGTATACAGCGGTATAAAGCAGCCCCCGCATCCCCAGTAATGCAGGGCCCCCCCCTCATGCTCCGGTCACCTGTAAAGCAAGTTATACTTATCAGTGCCCGCTGCCGTCCGCGCCCGCATCTGCCGACATCGCGATCCTCCATCTTCATGCATCTTCTTCCTGCTTCTGTGCGCGTCTCAGGCAATGACGTCATTACCGGCGACGCGCACAGGAAACAGGAAGAAGTCGCATGAAGACGGAGGATCGGGATGTCGGCAGATTCGGGCGCGGACGGCAGCGGGCACTGATAAGTATAATTTGCTTTACAGGTGACCGGAGCATGAGGGGGGGGCCCTGCATTACTGGGGCTGCCTGTATACTACCACTGGGGCTGCTGTATATAGGGGCCCTGCATTACTGGGGCTGCAATACCACTGGGGCTGCTGTATATAGGGGCTGCAATACCACTGGGGCTGCAATACCACTGGGGCTGCTGTATATAGGGGCTGCTGTATACACCACTGGGGCTGCAATACCACTGGGGCTGCTGTATATAGGGGCTGCAATACCACTGGGGCTGCTGTATATACCATGGGGGCTGCTGTATATAGGGGCTGCTGTATACACCACTGGGGCTGCAATACCACTGGGGCTGCTGTATATAGGGGCTGCAATACCACTGGGGCTGCAATACCACTGGGGCTGCTGTATATAGGGGCCCTGCATTACTGGGGCTGCAATACCACTGGGGCTGCTGTATATAGGGGCTGCAATACCACTGGGGCTGCAATACCACTGGGGCTGCTGTATATAGGGGCCCTGCATTACTGGGGCTGCAATACCACTGGGGCTGCTGTATATAGGGGCTGCAATACCACTGGGGCTGCAATACCACTGGGGCTGCTGTATATAGGGGCTGCAATACCACTGGGGCTGCAATACCACTGGGGCTGCTGTATATAGGGGCTGCTGTATACACCACTGGGGCTGCAATACCACTGGGGCTGCTGTATATAGGGGCTGCAATACCACTGGGGCTGCTGTATATACCACTGGGGCCTGCTGTATATCATACTGCTGGGGCCTGTATACCTGTGCTGGGGTCCACCCTCGGCTTATACGCGAGTCAATAGATTTTCCCAGGTTTTGGGGGCAAAAGTAGGGGGGGTCGGCTTATACACGGGTCGGCTTATACACGAGTATATACGGTAATTCTAAAGTTCATTTTAATCAAAAGATATTGAAATGATAATAATTTCCACAATTGGAGGTTTAAAAAAAAAAAAAAAAAATGTTCAAGTGCTGAGATAATCCTATATATGTGTCCCTGTTATGTACTGTGTTATGGCGGTGTCTGACTGTACAGGGATATGGTCTGATCATACCACATCTCCTGGGCAGGGGAGGATACAAAAGAGTATGCAAGACATTACAGCACAGGAAAAAAACTACCGTCTAAAAATAAGTGAAAAATGTGGTTGTAATTAACATTTTTTTTGGGGGGAAGGGGAATCTGATGCTGACACTGTTAGCTGTGTCCAATGGGGTTAGGGCGGTTTAGATGTGTCCGCCGTCGGTTTACATAAGTTTTATGTAAATTTATGTTATCCAAACTGCTTGGATTACTTAAAACCTTGAACCGACATCCGCTGTGCAACACACGCGTTTACCATCATCTGTTGCAAACGCTGGGTCCCAGCGGGTAGCAAGTGTGTGTCTATAAACGGCGGTTCTGCAGCGGCTGCAAGCAGATCATGTCTGCTTCAGCGCTGCAGAACCCGGGCTAACCGTGTGCACCCCGCAGCACCCGCTCCGCTCCGCCTCAATACCGCCAGGAAGCCATCGAGCCTGCAGAGCTTCTGGCGGGTCGCAGCCCCCACCGGCAAGCGGTATGTGGCACCACCCTTATCTGTTATGGTGGTATATATGTCCTCCATCCTGTTATGCCTTATCTGACATATAGCCTCCCATCACTGATATATAGCCCCATCCTGGTATATAGCACTCATCACTAATATGCCCCCCATCCGGGGATATTGACAGCTTCCATCACGGATGGGCGATCTGGGATATTGCAGCCTCCATTGCTGGTATGCCCTCAGCTGGGATACTGCGCCCTCTTACTAGTATGCCTATCCTGGGATTTTGCAGCCCCACATCACTGGATATGACCCCCATCCTGGGATATTGCAGCCCCATCATGATATGCCCATCTGGATATTGCAGCCCCCATCCCTGGTATGGCCCATCTGGATATGCAGCCCCATCATGATACGACCCATCCTGGGATATTGCAGCCCCAATCATGGATATGCCCCCATGCTGGGATGCGATCCCCATTACTGGATATAGCCCACTTAGTATTGCATCCCCATCACTGCATATGCCCCCTCATGATGATCTGCAGCCCCCACTACTGGATATGGCCCCCATCCTGGAATATAGCAGCCCCATTATTGGATATGGCCCCCATCCTGGGATATTGTAGCTCCAATCACTTTATATGGCCCCCAATACTGGAATTGTGCATCCCCATTACTGGATATGGCCCCCCATGCTGGGATATTGCATCCCCCATCACTTTATATGCCCCTCATGCTGGGAATCTGCAGCCTCCATCCCTTTATATAGCCCCCATCACTAAATATGGCACCCCTGCTGCTGCTCACACTAAAATAATAACGGTATACATTCTCATCTGTCCGTCGTCCTCTCCATCTCTCCTCTGCAGCTGCAGCCACATCAATCTCTTCCTGGTGAGCCGGCAGCCTGTCATGTGATCGGGATGCTCATAGATGACATCACTCTGCTGTGACTCGTCACTTGACAGGATGCCAGCTCACCACGAAGAGATCAGTGTGGCTGCAGCTGCAGAGGGAGAGATGGAGGGGACGACGGACAGGTGAGAATGTATACCGGTTATTATTTGAGTGTGAGCAGCAGCATGGGGGGGCATATTCAGTGATGGGGGAGGCTATATCCAGGAAATGAGGCTGCAGGACCCAGCATGGGGGGCATATAAAGTGATAGGGGAGGTCAGTACACTTAGTGTACACTGCCTCCCGCTCATATTGCTGGCTTCAGCACTGGGAGGTGGACAGCGGAGTGCAGTGAATATAACAGTACACTAATGAGCGGGGACATATGATCACGGGCTGCTTTTGCAGCCCCTGCCAGCCTCCTCCAGCCGCTCAGAGCCACCCACCTCCAGCAAAGAGCAGCACAGCCAGGACAACCACCTATATTCAGACATAAGGCGCAATCCCACTTTCCCCCACAATCTGGGGAAAAAAGTGTGTCTTAAGGCTCGAAAATTCTTTTTGTGATGTAAAACATTTCCCTTTCTGTTTTTTAAAAAAGTTTTACCTTAAACAAAGAATGATTTCCAATCCTGTGCTGTAATGTGTCTGTATACTATTTTACTTTCTCCTCGACTGAGGAGATGTGGTATGGACAGACTGTGTAAATGTACAGCCAGAAACAGCCATTACACAGTAACACAGTATTATTATTCCAAGATCTATTGATTAGAGTTAACTTAAATTAATTTGTTGGTGGGAAAACTCTTTAAGTTTTGGATGAAGTAATCAGTTAGAATTTATTTGTTATAGTGGCATAGTCATGATTTTTTCAGTAACTATAGGGATGACTTTGTTTGAATGACAAAAATATTTAAATCTTCGTGGTGGTCATAAGATAAAAATGGATATTCTAGCTGTTTTTTCTCAATATAGACAAAAATATAAGCTGCAAAAAAGACAATAGAAAATATAGGGTGACAAAATTAGTTGATGATATCCAATCTTATGAAAAATAATAATAAATGTACAATAGATTATTGATAAGGTCAGTTTGGAGGAAGGGAGAATATGAAGAATTAATACTTTCAGAATGAATTCCATTGGTGATGCTGTTTAATCAAGAACATGTGGTAACACTGTAAAATATCAAGACTTATATCAATTGACTTCAATGCTGCTTCTTTAACCAAATGTGTTACTTACTAAGGCCTTGATTCATAAATCGTCTTTTTTGAAGAAAATAATGGTTCTCATAATAACTTTTAAGCTTTGCCTTATACATTATTCAATTTACTTCTTTTTTTAAGTTAACCACTTGCTTGACAGTGTTGATGTGGTTTTTCTTATCCAGATTATTCAACCTAATTTATCTTTTGCAAATTTTCTAATTGTCTCAAGTGTACTGTAATGTAAAATATGCCTAATTCTATTTTTGTGCAGTTGAAGACTAGTGTAACATTTTAAAACATTCTCGAACTATTTTCCATATATAGTAATAAAAAAGATAAGAAATAAACAGACAAGCTTAATAGATTTTATGCAAAAATTCATCAACCTATGTAGTGTGTCATTTTGAAGAATGTATTGCAAAAAAACCAGCATGGCGAATCAAAATGCAAAAAAAGGCACTTTAAAAACATGTAAATTATATTGCACATAGCAATCTGCCACACCACAATCGCATAGAGATGTACCATGAGCAGTCTGGCAAGAAACCTTGATGTTTTATCAATCAGTTCGGTGCCATCTGCATTTAGAAGAGTTTCTATAACAAAGTCACTTGCCAACTATTTCAAGAGGTCTCTAAAGCTAACAAAAGCAATAGACGTCAGACAGGTTATTGATACATATTATATCTGAAGAAAGATATGAAATTGTCGGGTTTTTGGATTATCACTCCTTGACCAAAATTGGGATTTTAAAAACTCTTTGAGATGATTTTCCACTTTCAGGAATATATACCAATATTCAAAAAAAAAAACCTAAAATGTTAAACTGCATGTACTCACCCTCAACTCAATAGTGCACATTACTGATGATGTTTGATGTGACTTCACCAGCCAAAGCGCTGAGACACAAGTAACGCTGGGGAGCCAACACTGGACCCAAAGAAGCGTAGTACCTGCTTTGTTTGCTGTTTTAGAATGTTTTGGGTCCACTTTCCTGAAAGTTCAAAATCCTTTGAATAGACTAGTGGCAGTTATGTGAAAAAGGAATGTGGATTCACACAATATGCCCATGTCAATGTTTTTTTTTGATTTGGCGGGTCTTTTCAGAATGTGTTTTCTTTTATTTTAGGTCAAAAATAATTCTGATGGATCTTCTACTCTAAAATTAGCAGATTTTGGACTTGCTGTGTTTGTGTCAGAGCCTATATTCACTGTATGCGGAACCCCAACATATGTAGCCCCGGAAATTCTCTCAGAAAAAGGTATTCTCAGCCTGCAATTTGGCCTATTTTACTGTATATCTTTACTAACCAGCATGATTTTCAATTAATGTACATAAAGCATGCCAGGCTAGCTATTGCTGAAAAAGATGAAATAAATTGGTAAAATGTCATGTTTTTTTTTTTTTTTTTAAACTATAAATTTTTATTGAAGTTTAGTAACCAAAAAACAACAGGCAGGTACACATGGCAAATGCACAGAAATGTAACAATAATCATAGTGAACAAAAGAAAGTTAGCATATGATAATCAGATTCAAGAAGAAACCCTAGCCCACGAGCGCGCATGGTGGGCCGAGTGAGTTGGCTTGAGCATAATCATAGGGTTGCTAAGGCCTAATAAGGACTAACTGAACCATAACAGTTTTAATAATAGCAATGATAACATTTTTAGACATACGGCAATTATTGTGAGAAGTGAACCGGGCACTAACTTGCTGCAGATTCCTTGCGGAAAACGGCGGTGTCTGGAATCCGGTGCTCTGCTGGAGAAAAACTCTTGATATTTGTAGAAAGTAGCGGCACACGGATTGGATCCAAAAATTTCCGGCTTTTATTGGTGCATCAAGTTACAGATGGTGCAGGGAGGGGGGGTGCTGAAGGTGCAACGGACCGTTTCGAGGTACTCCTCTTCCACGGGCTAGAAAAAAAAAAATTTTAGACATACAATGACAAGACAGGGGGGATAGGTTGAGAAAGAAAAAGACAAGGGAGAGGGGGGGGGGGAAGGTTAAGAGTAGGGACGTAGCTCAAATAGACCTGGACCCTATAGATCCTCACCTGCTGCAAAATAATCCCAAGGGGACCAAACCACCTTGAAGCGGTTCACTGAGGCATTCAGGAGTGCTGTGAGATGTTCCATTCTCCTGACGTCTAGTATTCTACTCTGTATTCTGTTCTGGAGGGATGGGGGCCATCATCTGTTTCCAGCTTAGGGCTATCAGACAACTGGTCGCTGTGAGAATATGAAGCAGTAATTTGGAGGCTAGTTTACCCATGCCCCACACCCCAGAGCCCAGGAGGTAGACCGGTGGATCAAGGTCCACCTCTTCGTATAAGACCTTATTTATCAGGACTTTAACTTGACCCCAAAAGGGTAATATTTTCGGGCACGACCAAAAAATATGAAGCAGAGTCCCCCGTACTTCCCCCGCACCTCCAAAAAGAAGCGGGGATAGAGGGATCCAACCCATGGAGGAAGTCCGGTGTGTGGTACCAAAACATTTAAATTTTGTAAATATTTTCCTCATATAAGGTACATATTGATGTCTTAGTGGAACCACTGCAGCTGGCGGTCCACTCCCAAGGGGAAATTCATCTGCACAGGGAAGTCTCCCACCTCCGCATATAAGGAAAGACCCCATCAGACTCACCCTGCTGATCGGAAATCAATCTGTAAATTTCTGATATCAATCCCTTGGTATCTGTACCCCTCCCACACATCTTCTCAAATTCCGTAGGGATGGAGGCTCCCGCCCGACCAAATAACGTGTTAGCGAGATCTCTAATTTGCAAATATTGATAACATTCACGATTGGTGAGGGAGAAGTTATTTTTAAGAAAGTCGAAAGAATGAACCTGCATGGTGTACCCATCTAAAATATCTGCAAATTTGAACAAACCGGCCCTGAGCCAGTGGTGCACCATAGCAGATTCTAGACTACTTGGGAGCAATGGTTGGTATATGAAGGACACCAAGGAAGAGCAAGGGGATGTTAGGGCTAACCATGTGTGCTTTTTATTTTGATGAGAATAATCAGTTTAAGAAAAAGAAATTGGGTTTATATATGTATTGAGTTGTCAAGATCCTTAAAGTGGTTTTCCCATTAACAAAGTTAATTTTAATCAACAGATCTTGGAATAAAAATAATTTCAACATTTGAATTTGATTTAAAAAAATATTCTTGTCCTGAGATAATCTTATCTTTTGTATGTGCCCCTGCTATGTACTGTGTAATGGTTGTCTTTGACCGTACAGGAATATGATCATACCACATCTCCTGGGCCGGGGGAGAAGCAACAGACAGTATACAGTCATTACAACAATCTTCTTTGAGGAAAAAACTTACTTAGCCTAGGGTCATATTTGCGCTTGTAATTGCAGATCCTGATCCAGCTTTGAGCATGAAAAAATGCTCAAAACTGCATCCGGATCCGCACCCAGAGGCAGCAATACAAAAATTGGATCACCTCTACAGTGTTGCATTTCCCAGATCTGGTTTTCCGATGTGCGGTAAAAGGCATGCAAGCAACGTTTTTCGGACAGGTTTCTAATCCGTATCCGTATTTCAATTGGAAATCGCAAATGTGAGTGGAGCTGGGAACGGTAACCGGATCAGGTAGCGCAACACACGTGAATGGCAGTATTGCCGCAATCTGTTCCTATGGCTCCAGATTCACCCGGATGGAAGTGTATTGGCGTCCAGGTTTGTGCTGTCCGGGTGGATCTGGGTGAATCCGTTTTCAGTCTGCGGGACCAAAAGGATCATGGATGATTCCTGTAGTCCCTTGAAAAAATCGGACAAAGCCGGATTTTCCCGGATTGGCCCGGATTCACCCAGGACAATCCAATTACAACAGATTTAATTCCCGGACAACAAAAACCATTCTGGGAAGCCAGGGAACGTTTGTATTACCACAGCTTATACTGCATCCGGCAACCGAATGCAGATTTAGGGACACACTTGGAGTGCAAAATTAGTCTGCAGGGACATGAGATTACCGCATCCGGATCTGGATGTGGTAACCGCATTTTGCCTTCCAAGTGTGACCCTAGCCTTAAAAACAGATAGGGAAATGCTTTACCTTACAGAAAGAATCAGCTCATACTATACCTATTGTAGCTATAGTATGTGCGCTGTCTGAGGTCCTGAAGGCTTATACAGTAAGATCTATGGGCAGCGCTGCCCATAGATCTACTGTAAATGCCTTCAGGACCTTGGACAGCGCACATACTATACCTACAATAAGTATAGTATGAGCGCTGCTCTCAGAGGAGCCGGCGCCTTCATTCATAAAAATGTACAGCAGCCGCCAGGAGCCGGATACTGTAAATAAGAGATTAAATCATTATATGCCCACCTGAATAGGTGGTAGGTCTCTAGGGGGGGTGGGCACCCCCTAGAGAGTGTATAGACACATTTATTAATAAAATTTAACATGTTAAAAGACAGAGAACACTTTGCTTATCCCGGTGGCAGCCAGGATAAGCAAAGTATATGTGGTAACCGCATTGCTCAGGATTACACATCCTGAGCAATCCGGTTACTGCATTGCGGGTCAGAGAACCGCTCCGAAAACTGCAGCCTGCATGATTTTTCATGCAGGCTGCAGAGCCGGAGGCGGTAACCGGATTGCTTGTGAGGCAATCCGGTTTTTATAATAGGCTCCTATGAGGAGCGTTTCCTGATCCGGTTTTGAGCTTTTTAAAAGCTCAAAACCGGATCAGGTTTTAAAATTTAAACCTGAAGTGTGACCCTAGCCTTATACAACTATTTCAGCAGACCAACTTTTTTTAATCACATCCATTTTGGAACTTATCATTATTCCAAGATGTAGTGATTAAAATGAATTTTGTTCATGAGAAACCTTTTTAAAGGGATATTTCTCGGGGGGCGGGGCTAAGCCGGCAATGTAAGTGGTCGCATCGCGGAGCTCTCCCGCCTGAGACTCGGCGTATAGACCGCAGCCGCCGGCTGGCTGACACAAAAAAACACCCGGGTGCTTACCGGAGGATCCCTGGACCCGAGGGCTCTGCTTTTAGAGACCGGTGAGGAGTAGATGCCGCGCAGGAGGCAACGGGACGCCGGGACCGCAGACGGCAACAGTGTCCAAGATGGCGCCGCAGCAGTGAAGGAGGCTGTGAAGGAGAACGCTGCGTGCGCGTCCAGGATGGCAGCAGCTGCAAAGTTAGCAAAGTTCGCCAGGTTGGAGGGGAAAGGGGAGCAGGGGAGGATGGAGGACACTTCGGGGGCTGAAGACACGGATGAGGACCAGGAGCGTTCACAGCAAAGCAAAGGGGTGGAAGGTACAGCAGTGGCATGGAACACGCAGGAGATGCAGGGTGAGGGCAGTGCTGGACAAAATGTGTGTGATGTAGAGCCACCCTGAAGGACATATTTCTTGCTGTTACTTATTGCAAGGACACACTGACCACCCTAACTAAACAAGTGCATGGTATACAAGATGAGATTGGTAGCATGAAAAGGGCCATGCAGAAAGCAGACATCAGAACGGGTGCTGTTGAGGATAGGGTCAGTACTGCAGAGGAGGATATAGTGAAGCTGCAGAAAGGCCATAAGCAATTTGCGAAACATTTGGAGGAAGTCATAGCCAAAAATTATGATTTGGAAAACCGCTCAAGGCGGAACAATATAAAGATTGTTGGGGTGCCGGAAAAGGCAGAGGGATCTCGCCCCACTGAGTTTATTGAAAACTGGCTGTTGCAAAAAATTGGAGCCGATAACCTCTCTAAGGCATTCGTAGTGGAGAGAGCCCACAGAATCCCCTTGCGTCCAGTGGCCCCTGGAGCGGCTCCCCGAGCAATGTTGGCTAAAATTATGAACTATAGAGACCGGGATGCCATACTAAGTAGAGCTAGAACCACTAACGACATGACAATTGATGGTCAGGACATATCCATCTACTCTGACTATTCCCCAGCTGTGCAAAAGCTTCGCATGAGGTTTGGAGAGGTTAAACGCAGGCTGAGGGACCTAGGAGTGCGGTATTCTATGCTATACCCGGCCAAATTACGGGTCGAGGCGTTAAACAAGGTCCAGTTTTTTCAATCCCCGGAAGAGGTGGATGAGTGGATGGAGCGAAATAATAGGAAACTGAGAGACAATGGAGACGGTTGAACACTTTGTATCTGTACGGGAACCGAATGTGCTGGAATAACCCGGATCCTGCTAATTTTTGAAGCGGGGAAAATGTTTCTTACCCTTCGTCTACTTTTTATACTTTTTTTAAGAAGGTTCTAGTGTTTCATGAGTGACTCAGACTGTTGATTTGCTATGTTTTCTATTTTACTTCTACCCTCAGTGGGGGGTGGGGGGGAAATTATTTACGGGGAGGTGCTGCAATATAGGACGAAGCAGGGGGATCTGGGGTGGTGAGGGGGGTGGTGCAGCCTTGGTGGCTGCTGGTCTATGGGATAGTTGAATAGATTGTTACAAAAATGCGGGAGAGCAATGTGGGTAGTTGGTGAGATGCCAGAGGGGTGTGTTTGGTGGGAGGTAGGAGGCCGGAAACTCTGTTTTGCCCATACTCGGTGGAGATCAACAAAGAGGGAAGGAGGAGGGGGTATGTGGGTGGGGGGACAGGGGGCACTGGGAGGGGTGTTTATTTTTTGGGACGGTCCTGGATGGTTGGGGGACAGAGTTGCTTGGTCTGTGAGGGATGAGGAGGGGACAGTGTATCATGCGCGAATATGGCTTCTAAAATTAAAGTGATTACTTGGAATGTGAGGGGTCTGGCTGACAGGGGAAAGAGGGCAGTGGTATTTCGTCATATAATGTCTTTCAAGCCATCGATAATCTGCCTACTTGAGACTCACTTGGTTAGGGATAAGGTGGGCATGTTGGCTCGGTCATGGATCAGACATTCGTACCATGCCATGTATTCAGAGTATGCCAGGGGAGTGTCAGTGTTGGTGCATGCCTCGGTACCATATGAGGAAATTGAAGTGAATGTGGATCGGGATGGACAGTATGTGTTTGTGGTGTGTAAGGTGTACGGATGTACGTTGTGTCTGGTGGCGGTGTATTTCCCTCCTCCATATTCGGACAAAAAACTACAGGAAATTATGGACTTGGCCGGGCGCAGAGTTGGGATCCCGCTGCTAGTATTGGGAGATATGAATAATGTGTTAAACTGGGATTTAGACCGGGAAGGGAGGGGCCAATTAGGGTCTAGGAGTTGGGAGACGGCTTTTGCTAGACACATCCGGGAACTGGCATTAATTGATTTGTGGAGGGTGAGGAACCCTGAGAAGAAGTGTTTCTCGTGCTTCTCCGTCACACATGGGTCGATGTCACGGATAGACTTAGTGCTGGGAAATGCTTGTATGAATACACTGATAGGCAAAATTGATTATCTGCCAAGGGTGGTCTCAGACCATAAACCTGTAGAAGTCAGTATTTGCATGAAAGATAGGACTATGGGATACTCTGTGGAGTGGAGACTGCACCCTGCATGGTTGAAATTAATTAACGTGGAGGGTATTGGGAAAGAATTAGAAATATTCTTTGAAGAAAACGAGGGGAGCGCCACGGTTGGGGTGGTGTGGGATGCCATGAAGGCCTTCCTGTGGGGACTGCTGATTAGAGAAATATCCAAGTGTAAAACAAAGACACGTCTGGAGGAACAGCTGGCTGTAGAGGCGGTGAGAAAGGCGGAGGGAGAGGCAATAAGACTGCTCACACCGGAGTCGCAGAAAGCTTTGAGGGAGGCCCAAGAAGCTGTGGACAGAGTACATACGTGCCTAGCGGAAAAAAAGCAGGAGTTCCAGAGGATCTCCTTCTTCGCTGAGGGGGAGAGGGTGGGACACTTGTTGTCAGTAGTGGCTTCGGCTCAGAGGGACTCTTCAGACGTGTATGCGGTGGAGGATGAGGAAGGTAGATTGGTTGATGAGACAGCGGATATATTGGCTGTTTTCAGGAGATTTTACTCGGACCTGTACACTTCTCGCTTGAGGGTGTCGAGGGATGAAATGACAGACTACTTAGCAGAAACAGAAATGAGGAAGATCGGGTGGCTGGAAGGGACTCTTTGGAGCGGGATCTGTCAGTGGAAGAATTAGAGGAGGCATTGGCTTTGATGCCGAATGGCAAGGCCCCGGGGGGCGATGGCTTACCGGTGGAGGTGTATAAGCAACTAAAAGACGTGTTGTTACCCAGGTTATTGGTGGTGTTCCAGGAGGCACTTGTAGAAGGACGGCTGCCAGAATCCATGAGAGAGGCTACTATTGTAGTGTTACCCAAGGAAGATAAAGATAAGACTAAGACTGAATCATATAGGCCCATTTCACTGCTGTCAGTGGATGCAAAATTATTAGCTAAAGTTCTGGCGAATAGACTCTCGAGAGTGGTGATGGATGTGATTCATCCGGATCAGTCTGGATTTATGCCAGGCAGATCGACTGCTGTTAATCTGAGACGATTATACTTAAACTTGCAGCTACCAGCGGATAATGTGGGTTGTAGGGCGGTGGTTTCCCTGGATGCCAGAAAAGCATTCGACAGCGTGGAATGGGACTATTTGTGGATGGTAATGGAGAGGTTTGGTGTTGGTCGGTCTTTTATTGCCTGGACACGGTTGTTGTACTTTTCACCGGTGGCCAGGGTGAGGGTAAACGGAGGAAGGTCGGAAAGGTTTGCTTTGACCAGGGGGACCCGTCAGGGTTGTCCTTTGTCGCCTTTGTTGTTTGCCCTAGCGATTGAGCCTCTCACTATACGCGTGAGAAGCACCGGAGAGGTTAAGGGGTTTAGGTTTGGCTGTTTTGAGGAGAAGATTGCGTTATACGCAGATGACATCCTATTATTTCTCCAAAACCCGGGAGAATCATTGGGACAAGCGGTTAATCTGATAGAAAGATTTGGAGATATGTCCGGGCTGCAGATTAATTGGGACAAGTCTAGTATGATGATGGTGGACGAGGGGAGTGTGGGGTCACTTGAGCTGGCGGGCTGCACGAAATTAAAATTAGTTCAACAATTTAAATATTTGGGCGCTTGTGTATTGCTCTGCCTGTCACAGACTTCATAAAGCTTAATATGGAACCGCTGTTGGTACGCCTCAAAGACAAAGCCAGAACTTGGAGCAGAATGCGGCTGTCGGTGGTGGGCAGGGCAAATTTAATAAAAATGATACTCATGCCGAAACTATTGTATCTGCTACACAACTCACCGGTGTGGATATCAGGAAGTGTGTTCAGAAGGATTAACTCCCTGTTTAGAGACCTGGTCTGGGGGTGCAGCCAACCTAGGATAAAGCTGGAGATCCTACAACGGCCAAAGACGGAGGGTGGGATTGCTCTGCCCAACCCGTGGGTTTACTTCCTGGCGGCACAGAGTCAACACCTAAAGGGATGGGCAGACGGGGAGAGCGGATCCAGGAGTAAGAAGATCTTAGAGATCTTAACGGGTAGGATCCCCATTGTAGAAGGGGTGGAGGCTGGAAAGAAAGAGGCATTTCTGGAGTGACGGAATACACCCCCTTGTGGATGAATAGAGTGTTACCGGAATTTTATAAGTTGGAGGAACAAAAGAGATGGATGCATGAAGGAATTGAGTGTGTGGGCCATTTGGTTGTGAATGGTATGTTGAAGTCCTTCGCTGATCTGAAAAGGGAATTCCGGATTCCGGAGACAGATGAATATTTGTATCTCAGAGTGCAACATGCCTTTGAACGACAGAAACGTACTAAGGAGTTAATAGTGCAAAAAGACATAGTTGTAAATTTTATTTGTGTGAAAGGATGCACTCGAGAAGCCATATCGACGGTATATAGGGACATACTGCATACCTGGTTGCTGAAATATCCGATAAAATCCAGATGTAGATGGGAAGAGGAGATTGGGGAGATGGAGGATGATACCTGGGAGCAGATTCTGGAATATATTCCCAAACTGTCATTAAGTGAACCGGCCAGATTATCGCAGTTGTTTCTGATACATAGAACCTACAGGACCTGGAATTCCTGAACAGGATAGGTGTAAGAACCACGTCTGAATGCCCAAGATGTGGACAAGAGGGAGCGGGATTACTGCATATGATGTGGGAGTGTCCGAGGCTACAAGGTTTTTGGTTAGTGGTTATCAATTTAATTGAAGGGTGGTACGATTGCAGGCTACCAAGGAGCCCACTGGTGTGTGTGTTGGGATACGTGGAGAGTGTGGAAGTTCCTAATGCCCAGAAGGTCGCAGTGGCAAGACTCCTATATATTGCGAGCAAGGTGATAGCCAAGAGATGGATTCAAACGGAGTCACCCACTAGAGCAGAATATATACAGCAAGTCAGGTATATTGTGCGTACCGAGGAAGGTATATATCGAAGGCGTGGGAATACTAAGTCCTTTGAGGTAATGTGGGAACCATGGCTGCGGGCAAACTAATGCGGGTACAAGGATGGCTTGACGGCCGGGGCACACGGCCGATGACATAATTGGTGTTTGATAGATACACGGTTTTTCCCTATGAGTAACTAGAGATATGCTCAACCCAAGGTCTGGAAAGGGCCAATCCATTCCAATGTTGAAGATATTGACGGAAGCAGATATTGTCTGAAATGTAATACCTCTTATATGAAAGGCAAATACGCACCTAGACTGTCCAGGTGGGAAGGAGGGGGGGAAGGCTGGGATGGAGGGGTGTTGGACAGGGGGGGAATTTACTTAAAAATGGTAAATTGTTGTTATTGTAATGTTTGACGAATTTTTCTAATAAAAACATTTGATATAAAAAAAAGGGATATTTCTCTTATTATCCTTATACAATTTTACTTACAATCACTGATATTGTGTCTGTTTTAGGGCGGACTCCGCAATCGTTCTTCAAAAAACTCAATGGTAGTTATAAAAACAGCCATAGGAATGGGACTTGCACTCATTTTGTTGTGGGCACCCATTTAACTTTCCTAATACATTGTTATTGTTTTTTAAAGAGAATATGTAATTAAAATCAGTCGCTCTCCAAACAGCATATATGGATGTTAAAGTCATGTAGCCAAGCCAGGGAGGACTTGATAAAATCCTAGCACTGCAGTGTGAATCTAGTCGTTACACAGCCAATCTATGAACAGCAGGGTAATCAAACATTCCAAAATCAGATACCAAGAAAGCACATAGTGAACTAAGGGAATAGATTTAGGTTAAAGACCCTGTCACACATAACGACCATTCTAGTGATCCCGACAGCGATAACGACCTGCCGGGATCGCTGGAGCGTCATTACCTGGTCGCTGGGGAGCTGTCAAACAGGCAGATCTCCCCAGCGATCAGGGACCTGGGAGCCACCTCCTACATCGCTGGAAGCGATGTCAGCGTCCTCACTGCTTAGCGCTGCTTTACAGGCAGCACTAAGCAGGGAGAACGCTTGTAACTTTGATAAACAACGGGTATCCAGACAGCGCGCGCTGCCTGGATACCCGCTGTTTATCATAGTTACCAGCGTCCTCCCTGCTTACAGGCAGCGCTAAGCAGGGAGGACACTGGTAACCATGGTAAACCCCGGGTATCTAGGCAGCGCACGCTGCCTAGATACCCGGTGTTTACCATGGTTACCAGCCAGTGAGGTCACTGATCGCTGGTTTATCGCGGTCACACGCAGCGATGCGTGCTGACCAGCGGGAAACCAATGATCAAAAAATTACCCAGAGCGCTTTTCAGCGATCAGCGACCTTACAGCAGGGGCCTGATCGCTGCAAAGTGTCACACAGAACGACATTGCTGGAGAGATCGTTGTAACGTCACTGTCACGGGTGGCACGGATGACAGGGTGGAGGCCACGCGCAGACGATCCCAGCGTTTGGCCCATCAGCCATAATGGTGGAGGATGGTCCGTCTCTTTCAGGGGCATTTACCTTCTGTGTTGATGGAGAGAAGGTGTGATGAGATCTCTCTATTATGGGGAGACGGCTGTGGAGGTCTTGCGCTCGGTCTGGTTTTATCCACCAATGTTGTAGGTCACTAGGACCCAGCAGACTCCTTCCACCTTTATAAGGAGGTTCATTACCCTTCCTCGGTGCAGGTGATAGTTCCTTGTGCACACTTTATCCTTGCTCCAGCAGAAGCTGAGATTGTGGAGGTTGCTGTGTTCTGCTGTCAGATAAGTGTTTCCTTTTCCCAAATGTCTGTCTTCCCTGGTGTTTGTCTTTAGTTGATAGTGGAGGGGTCTAGTGAACCTCTCCATCTGATCCTTAGATAGGATAGATCTAGGATCAGAGAGGGACGAGGTTCGTGGTCGGCGACAGTTGAGGAGACTGTATAGGGACGTTAGGGCAGACAGGGTCAGCTCTAGGAAGTCTAGGGGTCACCGTCTCCTTCTTGTGCCCTTAGCATTAGGGACTCCTGATTCCCCCCCCCCCGTCGTTATCCTACGCTGGGTGTCTTCCCCACTCCCAGCGTGACAGTCACAGTTACAATGATCTCTCTAACAATATCGTTATGTGTGACTGGGCCTTTAGTTGGGTCACAGTCCGCAATTATAATGCCAAGAGGGTAGTGGATGAAAGCAAAGGGACAAGAAAAATATATGTTTAGAGGAGGTCCAAGGTCTGGCAGCAATATATCAGAACAGAGAGCATAGAAGAATGGCGCCAACAAGCACCAATGAGCAAAATGCTATGATTGCCAGAGATCTGGGACCAACTGCTCAGCTTGGCAATCAGGGAGAACAGGTAACACCTGAATAAGTACAGCACTTCCCAATCTGGAATTGGATTGCTGAGTTGGCAGTCAATACACCGTCAGGTCAACATGCTCCAGCACTAGCACCAAACTGACAGCTTAGCACAGCGCTGATTCCACAGTGAAGCATACTGTCACTCATTGCATCAAAGACACACTGAGTGGTGGAACTGAGACAGCATGCTTTGTTTTAGGGGGCCACTGCACCCCCAGGTTTCCCAGGAAAACTATGATGGAACGCTCTTACCAAACAATCTGTCTTCACAGAGTGAGCTGGGGCCAAGGATCTCTCCGTGGTTCCGTATCCCGTCCAAGGAACCAGAAATTGAATTCTGGATTGTCTAAGAATCCACAATCTTTTACAACTTGTACTTTAAATTTCATCAACAGAAACAGAAGGAGGTGGTGGCAAGGGAGACAACACTAAAGGAAAAAATTCTTTTAACAGTGATCTGTGGAAAACATTAAGTTTACAAAGAGACTGAGGACGTTTCAGTATAAAAGCAACTGGCTTGAATAGCTCCAGAATCTTATATTGGTTTACACCGAGGCTAGCATTTTTTATATGATTTGCTGTTGGAAGCTTTGCCGAAATATCGTGTGTTACTTTGCCTTGTGATAATTTCTATGTTTAAGTTTTTATTGTTTAAGGCTCAATGCTAAATCTGTATAATAAAGTGTTTGACACAAAGGACCACTGAAAAAAAATAAAAATAAAATAACATATATGAAATAAAATGACACAATGATGATCAATAGTTCAGGAGTGGATTACTGTACTGTGGGTCCTTTCTGGTGTTCAAAGGGCAGCTTGTTGTCCCAGTCTGACCTGTAAAAACAGGTGACTATATTTAGTCTTGCATGTATTTGCTGGGTCTTGTATAGGAATTACTTTTGAAGGTGTTGCTTACCTTCAGGTTGGTTTCTGCTGTATGAGGATCCTCTGTTGGTGCTGTGTAATTGAAAGATTGTTACTCTGGTTTGGACGGCGCGGTCTCTAATGAGACCTTTGGGATGTATTTCACTGGACCGTGTTGTTGCTGCCCAGGCTTATTGTGGTGTTCTATCTATATCCTGAATTAATAAGAAGGATATATTAGAAGCAGTTTTTTTGGAGGTGGGGAGGATTTTGAGGTTTGAGTGGTCTTTTTAGTTTTTTTTACCTGTTGTAGTCAGCTGCAAACTGAGTTGCATGTTAAATAGTTCTCCCTATCATCCTTCCTTCCATATTTGAAAAAGTTGAGCGACACAAATATTCTTTTGAACCTCCCTCCAGACATCCCTGATTTTCTGTATGGCCACGTCTACTCACAGGCATCTAGAACTTATCTTAGAAAAATGCAACAACATGAGGATAAAAACCATCATTACAAAAAAAGACAAGGTTCGAATGGACTAATTGACATGATTGTTAAACGCAAACTCAGCAAGAGGTAAATATGAGAACCAGTCATGGCCGGCTTCAGGTTTTTGTGGACTTCGGGGAAAGAGTCTCAGTGGGCCCCTTTACCACTTTGCCCCTGCCCCTCCCCACTGCTGCACATTCGCACCTTAAGCTGTACCCCAGGTTTATAATACTATGGTAGTACTTTGTAGCACATTAGATTAAATTGTTGTGAATATTCGGTGTATTATTTACTCGAATAGGGTCAATAAAATTCTCTTTCTTCACTCACACTAACGTTTCTACTCACATTGAGTCTTTATCAAAGTTAGGTGAATCTATGATAGGGGGCCGTCACACGGAACGATATCTTGCCCGATATCGTTTAAGCGATCTCCTTTTTGATCGCTTAAGCGATATCGGGCAAGATATCGTTGCATGTAATCAAGCGATTTACGATGGTAAATCGCTTGATCGTGACATCGCTGATCTGAGGTTCGGTTCTCAGATCTAGCGATGAACGATGCAACGATCTGCATCATCTTGGTGTATGACACCACGATGATCCATCTCCCAGCGACCGCGCCTATGCTGGGAGATGGTAACTATGGTACACGTCGGGTAACTAAGCGACGCGCGGCGCCTAGTTACCCGATGTGTACCATAGTTACCAGCGAGATCGTGGCTCCACATCGCTGGTGAGTCTGTCTGTGTGACAGCTCACCAGCGATGTGAGCGATATTGTAAGCGATTGCGCGTGCACGTGATCGCTTACAATATCGCTAAAGATATCTCACTGTGTGACGGCCGCCATAAACATATAGAACAAATATACATCAGTTTAATGAACAGAGAAGATACAAAAATGTTAAGTTAAAACAAACTGTACATAACACATGACACTTGATATGTTGATCAGCATACACCAACATGGATTAATATTTCAAAAACAAGAAAATAAAATTGGCACATATACATAGACTAGAAAATTGTATAGTCCATTAATGAAATAAATTAACTTCGATTCTAGTGCAAAAAGATATATTTCTGTTTAAGTAGCTATGTAGTAAGGGTCAGTGTCTCCAAGTGAATTTGAGTGAAACTGAAAGGTGGTGGACAAGTCAGGATTTTGATCCGCTAAGAAAAAGGTCATTAGAAAATGTGGCTACTAGACTCTGCCGCACAGGTAGGTCATAAGTTAAGGGAGAAATTGAGCAGAGAAAGTAGGAAAGAGGGAAGAAAGATGTAGAAGAGACTTACAGGTATAAAAAAGTGAAGGAGTTAGTATAGAGAGCAAAGAGAACAGTGGAGTGAAAGATGTATCCATAGACAGGCCAAAGGTAAGCTCCTCAAAAGAGAGAGACACATATAGCATGAGAATATGCAAATAGAGTCCGTGGAGCCTCGTTTAGGAGTCTCAAACATGGGACTAGCCAGATATCCCTCCAGGGAAGGACCTAGCCATGGGGTGGCTCCTTGAGGAGACCACCATAACCACCATATTAAGAGGCCCTTTCAGTCGATATCCAGCTCTTTATGAGTTTAAAGTTATGACAAGGGAAATACCAAAGCCAGGTATCCAGCTACAGACAGCTGGGTTTTGACCCTCATCAGTGTGGAGTAGGATTCTGGATAGGTGGGAGCAATGCCTTGTAGACCAACAACACGAAACAATCACTGATCTCAGGGAAACCAGTCAAAGAAAACACTGTGGGCAGCCGGCAAAAGTGCTCAAACACAGTGAAATTATAGGTTCATTGCACTCTATTTGCATATTTGTATTTCCCAGGGGGCAATGCACCTAGGATTTCACTGTGTTGGGCGCTTTAGCCAACTGTCCGCAGTGTTTTCTTTGACTGGTCTCCCTGAGATTAGTGATTGTTTCGTGCATATAAAATGAGAACATTAGATAACAGAGGAGTGTCAATTAATAAGACCTATAGGAATACCTGAGAACGCCACCTGATAGGATCAAAGGGTGGTAAAGGTTGTTCATAGGAACCTGTTTGGAAGTGGGTAGAAGTCCCTCTATACCTCTATATGAGCAAAATCACTGTATATAAGTATACTTACAGGTGCTGTATAATGTAAAAAACCATCTGATATAGGATTATCACTTATGGCCACTTTACACGCGGCTACATTTCTAGCTTATCCACAGGTAACTTACTGGCTGCAGTGAAATCATGAAGACATTATTCCATTTGTACACAGCAACAAGATAGAACCATGTCTCCATGATTTCACTGCAGCCAGTAAGTTACCTGTGGATAAGCTAGAAATGTAGCCGCGTGTAAAGTGGCCATAAGGGATTCATGAAACTCAGTCCCTAGGTAATGCTGAAAAAGGTTTTGAGCTTCTAGGTATATCCATGAGAACAGTGGGGATCTACGAGATAAAACTGCCTGTGTTCTAATGGCTAAGTTATGTTACAAAGGGTTAATACCTTTACAATGAAGCTTGTTTATACATGAATGGACAGGAATTGCATGTATGTGGTCAAAGTCCTATGAGACAAGATCACAGATGGTTAAGAGTTAATTAGACATGGTAAATTGATGAAGGAGGCAAAAGCTAGAAAAGAGACTGAAATTCCTTGTATTACCTTATGTGGTAATGGCGTCCTGTGCGGGCCGTGGCGTGTGCAGTGTGAGGAACATGGAGGCTTCCTTAACTGAAGCGGGGGCAGGACTCACGGTGATGCAGTTCATGTCTAGAGTGGTGGAACGCAGGTCGGGATTGTTGGCCCGCAACCTGGAAGTGCGCGCATGCACAGTTCAAGCTAAATATCAAATAGAGCTGCGGGCACCTTGGAGAGATAAGGAAGCAGTATCTCATGTACAATACAATAGCTAACGGAGTGACCATTCTGAAGAGTGAGAGATCATGAAGTTCAGTGATTGAGTGATTCTTAAGTTCTCTGTAAAAAAGGGAAACAATATATTAGATATAAAAGCAGCATCACATATATATTATTTACAATGGTAAATTTTAACATGCATCTCTCCTACTATGATGGGTATAAGAAAAGTTGTCATGTGGCTTATAATGGAGATACTGGGAGTACAGTAATAAAGTCTGACAAATTGAGGGATGGGATGGAAATAATGGCATCATAAGAGGAAAAAAACAAACATTGCCGCAGAGTGACCACCATTGTCACCTATAATAGTACATCTGTAATACTATCTGGACAGACACAGCATCAACTCCATGTATGGGAGAATTAGACCATCACTTCGTACTCCCTATTAAGGCCCATGGGTTCAAGGGTCTGGAAGGGATGGATCTAAAAGTATTCCCTTTGTTTTAATTGTTGAACTCTGTCGGTTGAATGGGACTTGTTCTTTCACCTAAAATTTTAGCTGTGAAATTGAATGTCGATCATTGACAAAATGGAACAGAATAGGGTGAAGGGTCTGGGAGCAACAAATAGTAGACTTGTGTTTGTTGATACAATCTCAGATACGCTGGGTAGTCTCCCCAACGTACCCGAGACCACACGGGCACTCTATAAGGTAAATATAAATGTGTTGAGTCACACATGTAGAAACCCTTAATGTGAATTTTTGTTCCTGATCGTGGGTGTGTAAAGGTGCTGCCCTTAGTGATATGGGAGCATTGTAGGCATCCGAGGTAGGGGTAGGTGGCCTGGCGTGGAGTAGAAATAAACCATTGTTTTGGTAAAATTGTGGCCCTAATCAGGTTCTTCCACTTTTGACCCTTTCATGACAGAATAATAGGGTGTTCTGAAATGCCTGGATTTGTGAATATGACTGGCCTAAAATAGGCCAATGTTTCCTGATGCTATTCTAAATAAGGGTACTGTAGGGGTGATATGTTGTCACACAGGCTATTTGTGATGCTGGTTTAGCTTGTTTTAGACCTTCGGTCTGGGAATTGCTTCTACCAAGGGGTAGCCCTGTGCAGTAAACTTAAGGGACATCTCATTGTGCCTTATTTGACACATATTTGGGTTGAAAACTATGCGAGCCACTGTAGCACATTGGGAATGAGGTAGTGCCTTTTTGATGTTCTGTGGGTTTCAATTAGAGTAGTGCAGTATACTGTTTTTGTCAGTAGGTTTGACATAATGATCGGTTGTTATTCGTCCTCTTTGATCCAGAGTGACCATTGTGTCTAGAAAACTAATTTGCATGTTATCTTGATGTAAAGTGAAAGACAGTGTGAGTTAGCGACCCGGGGAACCCGCTTGGCATGGGGAAATGACATCAGCGACTACATTTTAACGGAACATAACCAACGGATTTATTGTTTTTCTGTGATAAACCGCTTTAATCACATAAAACATAACACTGTATTTACATTTTCATATGACATAACGTACACATTAGTACATCACATGACATTGCATTACATTCACATGAGAAACAACGGGACCATATCATGACCTATTGTCGGTCCCAATGGCGGTTACCTTCGCCTAACACCCTGACAGGGATCTTTCCCCATCCTGCTGTAGGGATACTTAACCTACTCCTAGGGAGTCTCAACCCATACTGCATCATACACATCATACATAGTCAACGGGACCATATCACGACTAGCACAGTCAATCCCAAAGTCGGCTATACCTATGACCGCTTGGCCCTTGAGATGTCCTCGGTCTCTCTTGCCGTCCATATGACCGCCTGGCCCTTGAGCCTTCTTCGGTCCTCATCATTGGCTGGTATGCACACATCAGGTGCACCGGCATGGAGCTGGCAGGCTCCCTTCACTTACCCCAACGGGGACGGATCACTTCCAGCACATCCTGACATGGCAGTGGTCTGGACTGCTCTGACTCCCATCGTCCTCTCTCTCATTCAGACACCTGGCAGGTTCTTATCCAGGCTGCCTCACCCACAGCTGCAACCCAGTGAGTCAATCAGCACATCTCATTCACACACAGACCCGAGATGTGATTAACTCCCTGTGCACCATTCAGGTTTAGCCCAGCAAAGTACTCATATACACAGGTTCAGCCACTCATTAGGCTCATGAATCTCTCAGATCTTCAGCACTCACACTCAGCTGTTTTACTCAGCTCATCACAACCCTTCAGCTGTTAACCCACTGTACACCGAACAGGTTTCACACAACACACACACAGGAAAACCGGCCCATGTGAACAGAGACCTGCACTGATAACCCGTGTGATGCACCCGGCCAGGGGCCACATCACCACATACCTCCCCCCTCTGTTCAAGCCCGTGGGGAGGGGTTGAACACAGTCTCAACACACAGGTCTCAGAGTCTTTAGTATATCTGGATTTGGCGCTGACTTGGCGACTTCGTGACACCTAGGCCACCGGAACCTTGAACACGCCGACTTTGTCTTCGGGACCCCCAGGGCCTCCAGATGCTTTGAGTGCGACGGTTTCGTGACCTCACTGGGCCACTGAAAGACAGTGTGAGGTAGCGACCCTGGGGAACTCGCTTGGCATGGGGAAATGAAACAATGCACTTGCACAGTTGCTTTGTTGCTTGGTGTGGATTTATTTCAATCAGAGTGAAAAAACGGTGACAGAGCGGGTTAACGTTTCGGCCTAATAACGGCCTTGATCACAACGTCACTGTTGTCTGCTGGAGGGGTTTTGTCTCCAAAAGAGATAGAGTGGTGAATGGGGTGTAGGTATGTAGATATTACCTAGATCTCCATACTGAGTGATCAATGGGTCATATGCAGAACTTGTATACAATGTATAGTGTTTCAGGACTTCTGTTGTCCAGTAGGGTATGGTGCTGCTGGCCCTTGGTGGTATCTCAGAAGGATGGTCATAGGTTGTATTTTAGGTCCCCAGATGGTAATTTAGGATTAACCCCTTAGTTATAGCGTGGTTGCCCACTTGGGTACTCCAGCCGGGTCAGCAGTGTCTTGGGGGGGGTCTTGTATTGCCAGCACCGTCCGTGCCCAGGCAGGTGAATGACTCCCATCGTCCTCTCTCTCATTCAGACACCTGGCAGGTTCTTATCCAGGCTGCCTCACCCACAGCTGCAACCCAGTGAGTCAATCAGCACATCTCATTCACACACAGACCCGAGATGTGATTAACCCCCTGTGCACCATTCAGGTTTAGCCCAGCAAAGTACTCATATACACAGGTTCAGCCGCTCATTAGGCTCATGAATCTCTCAGATCTTCAGCACTCACACTCAGCTGTTTTACTCAGCTCATGAAAACCCTTCAGCTGTTAACCCACTGTACACCGAACAGGTTTCACACAACACACACACAGGAAAACCGGCCCATGTGAACAGAGACCTGCACTGATAACCCGTGTGATGCACCCAGCCAGGGGCCACATCACCACAACAGGTTGGGGACAAACCAGTTGAGACTGTCGAAAAATTCCGCCAGCTCCAGCACGGCCCTCTGCCAGATGAGGACGACATCGCCAATTTATCTTTTCCATAACACTACATTCTGCCTGTACATTGGGTGCTTGGTGAAAAAGTCAAAACTTGGCCATGAAAATATTGGTGTATGGGGGCGCTATTTTAGAACCCATAGCTGTCCCCCTACATTGTAGGTAATATTGGACCTGGAAGAGAAAGAAGCTGTGGTGTAACACCATGGTTAGTAGATCAATGCAAACAGTAATCTTGTTTTGTGGAAAGTCGACTTATATATGCAGGAACCAATCAACAGCCTCGAGGCCCAACTTGTGGTCAATGCTGGTATACAATGAGTTAACATCCATTGTAACCAACAGTGAACCCTCAAGGATTACACAGAGACCCTGTAATACTGAAAGAAAATGTCTGATGTCCTTCAAGAAGGCTGGGATCAAATGGATTAACGGTGAAAGAATTTTGTCCAGTGTGATAGCCAGTGGCGACAAAGTTGAGACAGTAGATGCATTTATCAATCTACCAGGTGGATGAGTGAGGTTCTTGTGAACTTTTGGTAGTATATAGAAAACGGAATTATTGAATGGTGAATGATCTAGTACTCTGATAGTTTCGTATCAATGGTCCCCTGTGGGTGGGATACTCTTTCTGAAATCACATGTTTAATATCTGATGTAGGATGCCTCGAGATTGGAGTATATAAGTACTGGAAGCAGATCGTTGCCTTTGAATTTCTGATATGTAATAAGAATGGTCCATAACCATCGTGGAACCCATTGTCGGCTGATTTTATGATAATGGTTCTGTTTTCTCTTAGACTATTTATTGCTTGACTTTCTTCTGGGGATAGAAATTATTGGATAGACAGAAATTATCGTTGTTAATTTTTTTGGTGATTTATTGCATGAAATTTTTTACCAGTCTGATGAAGGTCTCCATGGGGTGATGTGTTCTAGGTGGCATAAATTTACTTGAGGTCTTTATCTGTAACCCATGTAAAGAGAGGGGCACTCATCTCCACTAAACAGACTTATTTCATTACCCTCATATCCTCTTTGTCCCACAACTCCAGGCAGATATTCAACATGTTTAACTCCCTCTTCCACTCACAACTGCCCCCTCCGACCTCCTGCATCTCTGCAGAAGACTTTGCCATACACTTCAACAGCAAGATTGATCAAATCAGACAAGTCTTTACTGCTCAACCATCACAACCCCTATGTACACCAGACCACTCCCCTCCCCCACTAACCATCCACCCCTCCATCACGGAAGGAGAACTTGCACACCTCCTCTCCAAATCACAGCTCACTACTTGTGCACTTGACTCCTCCCCAACATCACCACCACACTCATCCCATCCCTAACCCCTCTCTTCAACTAATCATTAACTTCTGGTACCTTTCCCTTCACTTTAAAACATGCCACAATTACATCTATCTTATAGAAACGATCCCTCAACCCGACCTCTACATCCAACTATAGCCCCATATCGCTGCTCCCATTTGCATCCAAATTTCTCAAAAAAGTATGTCCACACTGTACTTTCTTCCCACCTCTCATCTATCTCTCTCTTTGACAACCTTAAATCTGCCTTCTGCCCCAACGATTCCACCGAAAGTGCCTTAGGCTGGCTTCACACCACGGCAAGATCCGATCCGGGGCTGTCAGGGATGAACCTGACAGCCCCGGACCAGATCAGTACACAGAACCGGAGGACTAATATGCCCTCCGGTCCGGTGAGCAGCCAGACACAGCTGTCGCTCCTGATGATTCTGAACTACGGCTCGCCGGGAGCTAGCCACGGTCCTAAAATAACAGCGGCGTGCAGCCGCAGGTGTCCGGTTCCTGGATCCTTACCGACCAGGGCACTCCGGCCCCATAGGCTTCCATGTTAGGGAGCGCCGGATTGCCCTGGATCCAGGAGGATCCAGGAGAATCAGGGAGATCCAATTTTGGGAGATTTTTCTCCCCAGACACAAAAATGGTGCATGCTTCATTTTTGTGTCCGGGAGAAAAATCTGAATCCTCTCGGATTCTCCCGGACACATAGAAACCGAATGGCAGAGAGCAGACATCCAGTCCCATAGGATACTATGGGGCCAAAATCCGGTCCGGGGCTGTCCGGTTTACACCAGACAGCCACGGATCAGATTGTGCCATGGTGTAAAACCAGCCTTAACCAAAATTACTAATGATCTACTTACTGCCAAAGTTAACAGACACTTCTCCATCCTCCTCCTTGTAGACCTGTCCTCTGCTTTTGACACAGTCGATCACTCCCTCCTACCACAGATAAGCTCTTTCATTGGAATTACTGACCTTGCCATCCCCTGGGTCTCTTCATACCTTTCTGACCACACATTTAGTGTCTCCCACTCCCACACTACGTCCTCACCTCATCCACTTTCTGTCGGGTCCCTCAGGGCTTTGTCCTGGGACCCCTACTCTTTTCCATCTATACCCTTGGCCTGGGACAACTTATAAAGTCCCAAGGCTTCCAGTACCATCTGTACGCTGATGACACTCAGATCTACATTTCTTGCCCAGATTTCACTGCTCTGCTGTCCTGAATCCCAGAGTAACGATCAGCCATATCCTCCTTCTTCACCTTGCTTACTTAAACTAAACGTAGACAAAACTAAACTCATCATCTTTCCCCCATCTCATGCTTCTTTCTTACCCAATCCATCACAATAAATGGCATCACACTTTACCCTGTACCTGAAATTCACTGCCTCAGAGTAACCCTTGACTCTTCCCTGTCCTTCAAACCACACACCCAAATCTTTCACCACCTCCTGCCACCACCAGCTCAAAAATATTTCAAGGACCCGTCCCTTCCTCAACCTTCTACTAAAATACTAGTGCATGCCCTCATCATCCCCTACCTCGACTACTGCAACATCCTCTCCTGTGGCCGCTCTGCTAACACTCTGGCACCTCTTCAATCTGTCCTTAACTCTGCTGCCTGACTAATCCACCTTTCTCCTCGCTATTTCTCCACTTTTCCCCTCTGCAAATCCCTTCATTGACTCACAATTCCCCAGCATATCCAATTCAAACTGCTGACATTGACCTACAATGCCATCTACAATCTGTCTAACCCATATATCTCTGAACTACTCTCCCGGTATCACCCAACTCGTAACCTTCGATCGTCCCAAGACCCCCTCCTCTCTTGCACACTCGTATGTTCCTCATCCAACTGTCTGCAAGACTTCGCCCAAGCATCCCTCATCCTCTGGAACTCTGCACCTCAACATGTCCGACTATCTCCTACACTCAGAACGTTCAAATGGAACCTGAAAACCTATCTCTTCAAAACAACATACAATCTGCAATGACCCCACCGCCACCTGACATAGCACCCCACTGCCACCTGACCTGGCACCCCACTGCCACAGAAGCCAGTGCTCCACCACCATCGAAGCTGATCCAACTTGTTGTCTCCTCCACATCATCCTATGGAATGTAAGCCCGCAAGGGCATGGTCCTCTGTCACTGTTAGTTTGTTTATTGTATTTTTAACTTGTTTTGGATGTAACTCTTTCTTATGTACAGCAGCACCATGGAATCAATGATGCTCTATAAATAATAATAGTAATAATAATAATAATAATAATAATCTAGCGACTCTGATTGATCCAGATTGGATCGGCCAACTTGGTCAGAAAAGTAAACTTTTAGTCTCGCTGTTCTGAAGAACCTGTTCAGTATTGAACGAGTTATACCTTGGTGTGGGACAAAATATGAGGCTTTTATGGAGGATCCTGGACTCTGTGGGAGAGAGTATGTATGAGGTAATGTTATAGAACCGGGTAGTCTTACCTGTGACAGTGTTGTCATCTGGTGTTGGGGAGGTGGAATAGGGTAAGATGGTAGAGGTGCTGACGGTGGGGGTGCTGCACCTCTTCATCCTCCTCGTTTTCTGTAAAGTCGGCTGTATCCTAAAAAACAAGTGATGTATGGTCTGCCATAGTCGCTTTCTCAACTGCTGCAGGAAGCGTAGCCGTATCTCGGGTTGAATGATTCTCCTTTGCAAGGTTTCTTTCTACTCCATGCCAGGGCCCCTACACCTGCCTTGAATGCCTACACTGTTCCCTTGTCACAAAGGACAGCACCTTTACACACCCATGATCTGGAAAACATTTTCACATTAAGGGTTTCTACACGTGTGATTCAACACATATTATTTACCTTATCAAGTGCCCGTGTGGTCTCGGGTATGTTGGGGAGACTACCCAGTGTATCCGAGATCGTATCAGCAAACACAAGTCTACTATTCTGTTCCATTTTGTCAATCATTGCCATCCGATTTCACAGTTGAAATTTCAGGTGCTAGAACAAGTCCCAATCAACTGATGGGGTGGTAATAGAGTTCACCAATTGAAGCTAAGGGAATTCTTTGGGATCCATTACCTCCAAACCCTTGAACCCACAGGATTTAATAGGGAGTATGAAGTAATGGCCTAATTCTCCCATACATGGAGTTGATGCTGTGTCTGACAAGTTAGTATTACAGATGTACTATTCTAGGTGACAATGGTGGTCACTCTGCGGCAATGTTTGTTTTTTCCTTTTTTGATGCCATTATTTCTTTCCCATACCTCAATTTGTCAGACTTTATTACAGTACTCACAGTTATCTCCATAATATGCCACCTGCCAACTTTTCTTATACCCATCATTATAGGGAGAGATGCATGTTAAAATTTACCATTGTAAATAATATATATGTGTGCTACTTTTATATCTAACATACTGTTTCACTTTTTACGGAGAACTTGAGAATCACTCAATCACTGAACTCCATGATCTCTCACTCTCCAGAACTGTCTCTCCGTTAGTTAATGTACTGTACATGAGACACTGATTTCTTATCTCTCCAAGACGCCAGCAGCACTACACCATGTTCCAAATTTTTATGCAAATGTTCTTTTTCTCTGATTTTCCTAAATAGTCGGTGCAAATGACAGTCAGTGTACTAAAAGTCATCACCCGTTAGAGTATACATCACATTTTATTGAAAAAACCTCCCAATGTTAACAGTATAATCTTGAAAATGAAGAAAAAACTCTAAATATACTGTTCCAAATTATTAGGCACAGTAGAGTTTCTAAACATTTGACATATTTGAAAGAACTGAAAATGCTCATTTTTTGAATTTGCAGCATTAGGAGGTCACATTCACTGAAATAGAAAGCTATTTAACTCCAAAACACCCTAACAGGCCAAGTTACATGTTAACATAGGAACCCTTCTTTGATATCGCCTTCACAATTCTTTCTTCCATTGAACGTTTGAGCTTCTGGAGAGTTTCTGCTTGTATTTCTTTGCATCATGTCAGAATAGCCTACCAGAGCTGCTGTTTTGATGTGAACTGCCTCCCACCCTCAGATTGTGGCCACACCGTGAGTTTATCTCCTTTTATGCCCATAGCAGCCAATGACATAAAAGTACAGAAAACAAATGGGAGACGTTTATTAGCATCCTGAATAGGACATGTGCACAATATATACCCTATGGGAATAAACATGCTAGAAATAGGAGGAAACCACTATGGCTAAATAAAGCTGTAAGGGATGCAATAAGTGACAAAAAGAAAGCATTTAGGAAATTAAAGTAAGTAGGTAGTGATGAGGCATTAAATAAATACAGAAAATTAAATAACATCTGTAAAAAGCAAATCAAGACAGCAAAGATTAAGACAGAGAGACTCATTGCCAGAGAAAGTTAAAAAAAAATATTTTTTAACTACATGAACAGTAAGAAACTAAAACATGATTGTGTTGGTCCCCTTAACAATAGTCTGGGTGAAATGGTGGATGAGGATGAGGAAAAAGCCAGTATGCTAAATGACTTTTTTTCAGTATTTGCAAAAAAAAATCCAATCACAGACAACATGATCAGTGATAACAAAAAATCTCCATTAAATGTCACCTGCTTAACCCAGCAGGAAGTACTGCACTGCCCAAAAATCACTAAAATTGACAAATCCCCAGGCCTGGATGGGATACACCCCAGAGTACTGCAGGAATTAAGTACTGTCATAGATAGACCATTATTTTTAATATTTAAAGATTTCATAATAACAGGGCCTGTACCACAGGACTGGCGTATAGCAAATGTGGTGCCAATATTCAAAAAGGAGACAAAAACTGAACTTGGAGATTATAGGCCAGTAAGCTTAACCTCTACTGTGGGTAAAATCTTAGAGGGTTTTCTAAGAGATGCTATACTGGAGTATCTGAAGAAAAAATAACCTCATGACCCAATATCAACATGGGTTTACGAGGGACCGTTCCTGTCAAATAATCTGATAAGTTTCTATGAAGAGCTTAGTTGTGGACTGGACCAAAGAAATGCAGTGGACGTGATGTATATGGACTTTTCAAAAGCTTTTGATACGGTGCCACACAAAAGGTTGATACATAAAATGAGAGCAATGGGGATAGGGAAAATATGTGTAAGTGGGTTA
Organism: Allobates femoralis; assembly: GCA_033576535.1. Lineage (NCBI taxonomy): Eukaryota > Metazoa > Chordata > Amphibia > Anura > Aromobatidae > Allobates > Allobates femoralis. The sequence continues at coordinate 374,865,068 of JARQOC010000005.1, forward strand.
AGAACTGGCTTAGTGATAGGAAACAAAGGGTTATCAATGGAACACACTCACAATTGGTCACAGTTAACAGTGGGGTACCACTGGAGTCAGTATTGGGCCCGCTTCTTTTTAGAAAACTTATTAATGACCTTGTAGGGGGCATACAGAGTAGAATCTCAATATTTGCAGAAGACACTAAACTCTGCAGGGTAATCAATACAGAGGAGGACAATTTTATATTACTGGCGTGAATTCTTTACTGTAAGAGCAGTGAGACTATAGAACTCTCTGCCACATGATGTTGTAATGAGAGAGTCACTACTAACATTTAAGAGGGGCCTAGATGCCTTTCTTGAAAACTATAATATTGCCAGTTATATATACTAGATTCTTTGATAGGGCGTTGATCCAGGTAACTAGTCTGATTGCGGTATGTGGAGTCAGGAAGGAATTTTTTTCCCCAATGTGGAGTTTAGTGTTGCCACATGGGTTTTCTTTGCCTTCCTCTGGATCAACATGTTAGGCTGTGGGTTGAACTTGATGGACTTAAAGTCTTCCTTCAACCTTAAAAACTATGTTACTGTTACTATTCTTTGCAGCATTAGATGGTGCATTGTCATGCATGAAGATGATTTTGCTCCTGAAGGCACGTTTTTGCTTTTTGTACAACGGAAGAAAGTTCTCAGTCAGAAACTCTATATACTTTGCAGAGATCATTTTCACACCTTCAGGAACCTTAAAGGGGCCTAACAGCTGTTTCCCAATGATTCCGGCCCAAAACATGACTCCTCCATCTCCTTGCTGACGTTGCGGCCTTGTTGGAACATGGTGGCCATCCACCAACCATCCACTACTCCATCCATCTGGACCATCCAGGGTTGTTCGGCGCTCATCAGTAAACAAGACTGTTTGAAAATGAGTCTTCATGTATGACTGGATCCACTGCAACCGTTTCTGCTTGTGAGCACTGTTTAGGGATTGTCCGAATAGTAGGTTTATGCACCACAGCAAGCCTTTGAAGAATCCTACACCTTGAGTTTCGATGGACTCCAGAGGCACCAGCAGCTTCAAATATCTGTTTGTTGGTTTGTAAGGCCTTTTTAGCAGCTGCTCTCTTAATCTGATGAACTTGCCTGGCAGAAACCTTCCTCATTCTGCCTTTATCTGCCGAACACATCTGTGCTCAGAATCCGCTACAAATCTCTTAACAGTACGATGATCACGCTTACATTTTCATGCAATATCTAATGTTTCATCCCTTATCCAAGGCATTGCACTATTTGTTGCTTTTCGGCAGCAGAGAGATCCTTTTCTTTCCCTTGTTACTTGAAAACTGTGGCCTGCTTAATATTGTGGAACACCCAGTTTTCCTTTTATTAGGCTCACCTGCCAAACTAATTATCACAGATATCTGAGATTAATTTCAGTGATTCAAAGAACCTTGAGACACAATACCATCAATGGGTTTCATTGACAAAAAAAAACCCCTTATGTCACTTAAAACCAATTTGTATAATAATTTGGAACATGGTGTATTTGATCTTTAGCTTCTACCGTGCATGCGAGCACTTCCGGGTTGCAGTCCAGCAAACTCGGCCTAGACAGCAACTTCGTCACCGCTAGTCCCACCCCCTCCGTTATTTAAGAGAGCCTTCATGCTCCTCAAACTGCACACACCACAGCCCACACAGGACGCCATTACCACATAAGGTAATACAAGGAACTTCATTTTTTTTTGTAGCTTTTGCCTCCTTCATCAGTTTACCATGTCTAATTAACTCTTAACTATCTGTGATCTTGTCTCTAATAGGACTTTGACCATATACATGCAATTCTTAACCATTCATGTTTAAACAAGTTTCATTGTAAAGGAATTAGCCCTTTGTAACATCACTTAGCCATTAGAACACATGCTGCTTTATCTCATAGATCCCCACCTTTCTCATAGATATACCTAGAAGCTCAATACCTTCTTCAGCATTACCTAGGGACTGAGATTCATGAATCCCTTAGCGATAATCTTATATCAGATGGTTTTTACATTATACAGCACCTGTAACTTTACTTATATACAGTGATTTTGTTCATATAGAGGGACTTCTACCCATGTTCAAACAGGTTCCTGTGAACAACCTTTACTACCCTTTGATCCTATCAGGTGAGGTTTTCAGGTATTTCTATAGGTCTTATTAATTGACACTCATCTGTAATCTAATGTTTTCATTTTACATGTGTCTTGAAAGGGCATTTCGTCCATTCCCACCTTGACAACTCTCCTGAAAATGCAGGAGCTGTTAGTGAAGAGCAAGGTGAACGATTCCACCAGAACATTAAAAAAGAGACAGAAAGAAGATACTAGGGAAGATGGAGCATTACAATGATGGCAGACTACTGTTGTTGAGTGCTTCAGAGAGACTTTCCATATACAATTCACAAACATAAATGTACCAAGAAAAGCCTCACAGGGACGAAGAATCGATTTTAGTGTGTGTTAGTGAGCTCATTACAGTTAAAAAAATGATTTTCATGAAAAATGTGTAATAAAAAATTAATTAAATTAAGTCTATTTTCATTTATTTGGAGGTATAGATTTATTAACATAGCTACCTAAAATTTCAGAAAACATAATGTTCTATGACAAAACAGAGGTCATAGATCCATTAGTAGCAGAAAAAATGTGAAGGAGAGTCGTAATGTGATATGAATGGAAGTCAAAGATACAACACAGTATCAACATGTGTTCATAGGTAATGTTTGTTAAAGACATGGCATTCACTATGTGGAAAGCGTATGTACAAATGTGTATTAGACACAATGATGACCATTGGTAAAAAGTAACAATACAAACAAACAAAAAATGAGATATGGTCAAAAAATAAAATAAATACTTTTATTGAAATAAAACAGAATTAGATCAAGATATGGGTAGTGGACCTACAGCTAGAAATAAAGGAGGTGTATATTATATCCAAATAGTTGGATCAAATAATACATATACAAAAGGGTTGAAGAACTGTTGTGTACATGATAGAGAAACATGTGCATCATAATTGTCATGTAAAGTAATTAACAATAAGGATGACTTAAACACATGGTATCATTTGATATGTGATTAATGATAAAATGCAAGGTATATATAGTACAAGTCAAAACATATAATGCCTATATGTATGAATAATAAGGTGCAGGTGCTATACAATCCTATCTAATATATAAAACCCGAAGCCACTTCCGTCTTCAAGGGACAAAAATGATGTCACACGACGGAAGTGGCTTGGGCACTACACCCACTCAGGGTGATCCAAGATCAAAACGGCGAGCCCCAGCGATGGGCGCGGGAGTGCCCACCGCGAGCCGCTATCCCGCCACCAGACCCCTGAGCGCCTCTGCCCTCCAGCCTCCCCTCTGCCTCTGCCCTCCAGCCGCCCCTGTGCCTCTGCCCTCCAGCCGCCCCTGTGCCTCTGCCCTCCAGCCTCCCCTGTGCCTCTGCCCTCCAGCTGCCCCTGTGCCTCTGCCCTCCAGCTGCCCATGTGCCTCTGCCCTCCAGCCGCCCATGTGCCTCTGCCCTCCAGCCGCCCATGTGCCTCTGCCCTCCAGCCTCCCATGTGCCTCTGCCCTCCAGCCTCCCATGTGCCTCTGCCCTCCAGCCTCCCCTCTGCCTGTGCCCTCCAGCCTCCCCTCTGCCTGTGCCCTCCAGCCTCCCCTGTGCCTTCCAGCCTCCCCTGTGGCTCTGCCCTCCAGCCGCCCATGTGTCTCTGCCCTCCAGCCGCCCATGTGCCTCTGCCCTCCAGCCGCCCATGTGACTCTGCTCTCCAGCCTCCCCTGTGCCTCTGCCCTCCAGCCTCCCCTGTGCCTCTGCCCTCCAGCCTCCCCTGTGCCTCTGCCCTCCAGCCTGCCCTGTGCCTCTGCCCTCCAGCCTCCCTTGTTTCTCTTCCCTCCAGCCTCCCCTGTTCTTCTGCCCTCCAGCCTCCCCTGTTCTTCTGCCCTCCAGCCTCCCCTCTCCTCACCCCTCCAGCCTCCGCTGCGCTCACCACTCTGCCCACGGCGCTGCGCTGACCACTCTGCCCACGGCGCTGCGCCGACAACTCTGCCCACGGCGCTGCGCTGACCACTCAACCACTCTGCCCACGGCGCTGCGCTGACCACTCTGCCCACGACGCTGCGCTGACCACTCTGCCCACGGCGCTGCACTGACCACTCTGCCCATGGCGCTGCGCTAACCACTCTGCCCACGGCGCTGCGCTGACCAATCTGCCACGGCGCTGCACTGACCACTCTGCCCACGGCGCTGCGCTGACCACTCTGCCCACGGCGCTGCGCTGACCACTCTGGCCACGCCGCTGCCATGACCACTCTGGCCACGCCGCTGCCATGACCACTCTGGCCACGCCGCTGCCATGACCACTCTGGCCACGCCGCTGCGATGTCCACTCTGGCCACGCCGCTGCAATGTCCACTCTGCCCACGGCTCTGCGATGACCACTCTGCCCACGGCGCTGCGATGACCACTCTGAGCCACCGCACTTGCTGCGATGACCACTCTGAGCCACCGCACTCACTGCTAACCACTGAGCCACCGCACTCACTGCTAACCACTGAGCCACTGTGCAGTGCCAACCACTGAGCCACCGCGCAGTGCCAACCACGGAGCCACCGCACAGTGCCAACCACTGAGCCACTGCGCAGTGCCAACCACTGAGCCACCGTATACTGTGCTACCCACAGAGCCGCCTGAGGAAGGAGTTGGGAGATAACTCCGAAACATGTTGGACAAATAAAGAAGAATTCTGTTTGATCCAGACATTCCCGTGTGGCTGGTTTTTTATCTCCATTAATTGAAGTGGCAGCGCGGACCCACGGTACTTTGTCCTACAAGCTGATTGAACCACGGTGACCTGTGGAAATACGGTCCTGCAGCAAACCCCTCATAGATGAGCGATCATTACCAGTTGTGGGTTCTCACAACTGCATCAGGTGAGCAGCTCCCTCTTTACACATATTTTAGCCTTATAAAAGATGGTATTACCCTATGTGCGCATTCTTGAATTGCTTTTAGACTAGGGAATGAGACAGTAAAGGCCACTTTACACACACCAACTTATCTGTTCAACTTCTGACCAACTTGCTGGTTGCAGTGAAATCATGGACACATTGTTCCATTTGTACACAGCCACAAAATAGAGCAATATGTCCAAGATTTCACTGCAACCAGTAAGTTGGTCAGAAGTTGGACAGATAAGTTGGTGTGTGTAAAGTGGCCCTTAAGCAGTAAAGAGGCAGGAGATGACCAAGAAACAACCTTGAGGGCAGAGGCTCAGGAAATGCTCTGCCATGCCCCGGAGGTCTAATGCCTCATTTTCATACAGATTAAGATATTGATTTTCCTGGAATGAAACAACAGATAGATAATATAAAAGGTGTCAATGGTTTTGCTTTCAAAGGTAATATGTAAAGGAAGGGCTGGGCTATTGACAGATTCTCTTTAAAGGGTATATAAAAAAATGTACCTAAGCACTAACAGGTAGGTGATTGTTAATAGCCTGCTTGTTGTGTCCGGCGCTGTTTTTCACTGGCACTGAGATGTCACAAACAGTGGTGATACAGTGGCATCATCAACAAAGCAGAGGCTTCTTTTGCGCTCTGCTCTGTGAAAGGGGCATGGCACCCGATGTCATACTGATTAACAGCTGTCTCCCCGCTACCTAGCTGTTGGAGCCAGCTGTCAGTCAGTGTGACATCGGTTGTCACGCCTCGTCTACAGAACAGAACAGTTAAAAAGACTTTGCTCGGTTGACACAACATCATCAAAAGTAGCTGAATTGTTGGCAGGAGCGGTCTGTGACTGCTCTGTGCTGGCAAAGACCGAAGCTGGGCACAACAAGAAGGTGGGTAGCTATTAACTGACTGTTAGTGCTTATGCATTTTTTTTTTGCTTTGGTAAAGTCCCAGATATTCCCTGTAAGCATATATATTTTGTTTCCTCAGGTTATGGCTTGGAAGTTGATTTGTGGGCAACTGGAGTTATCTTGTATATACTACTCTGTGGATTTCCACCTTTCAGAAGTCCAGAACGCAATCACGAGGAATTATTTGAGACAATACAACGTGGAGAATATGAATTCCTGTCACCTTACTGGGATAATATCTCAGGAGGTAAAAATACATTTAAAACATATACAATAGTATTGATATTGATATATCATACCAGTAACATAGGAAAATTCTATACCTTTGCAAAAAAAAAAATAATGATGTATACACACTGCTCAAATAATAAAGGGAACCCTTAAAACAACACAATGTCAGTCACACCTCTGGGAAATCAACCTGTCCAGTTATGAAGCAACACTGATTGTGAATCACTTTCTCCTGTTGTGGAAAAGGTAACAGGTGGAAATGAAAGGCAATTAGGAAGACACGCCAGAATAGGAAGGTCTGTCATTTTTATCATAAGTACCCTTTAACTATGAGAGGCAGAATCTAAAAAAATCCAGAAAATCACAATGTATGATTTTTAAATAATTAAATTGCATTTTATTGCATGAAATACGTATTTTAATGCAATAGAAAAATAGAACTTAATATTTGATACAGAAAGCTTTGTTTGTGTCATCTGTTGATTGCTCCGCAGTCACGTTAGTTGCTCTGCTGCAGTTTAAGCCAGAGTTTATTTCCTCTGGTTCAGTCTTGGTTAATGCTGAAGCTGCAGTTGCTGCCCATGTGCCGGTGGCTCTGCAGGTGGGGATTTGTAGGTTTATCAGTTGACCACACCCTTGGCCTTTTATTAGCCTCCAGTCCCTCCAGATGACATCGCTGATACAGTTTCTCTGCCTTTGACCAAGTAAGCTGAATATGTCTTTGCTCTGCTGAATATTCTTTGCTGAAGATTCCTTTGGAAGTTGCTGTTTATCCCTGTCCATGGTGAAAGGTGAAAGAGAGTAGCACAGATCTGTTTGAGAACTTGAGGGCAAGGGTGGTGGCCCAGACCTCCTCGCCAGCCGAGGTACCTCTGGGTACAGGGTTAGCCAGGGACCTCAGTCCAGAACCGGACTAGCAACCCAGGCTTCCTTGCCCATTATACCATCCTGCTTCCTTTCCCTCATCCACTATATGCGTGACAGTTTGCAATTATAGATGCCAGATGGGAACTTCTTTCCCAAATTGTGCATAATGTGAACATGAGCATAGGAACTGATCACCAAGAGTTCCTATCCTGTCACATTTTGGAGAATATTCCCACTCCCATTGTCTTGTGACTTCATTGGTTGAAAAAAATGCAACCCAGTGATTGACTGGTGGGCCAGAGAGATAGTTAGCTGCGAGGATAATTGCCTCGGTACTACTGTCTCTGCTGTACTGGTTACGCCTACCTCTCCTGTGGAAGTAGTTGGGAGTTTTCCAAAGAGTGGAGGTGGAGTTCAGACTACACCTCGGACTAATGGTGGGTCTAGATGTAACGACCAGAGGTCCGTACTAGATCCAGTGAGTCACAGAAACAGAGACGGAGGCAGAAGCAACATAAAATACTTGATTTTACTTGGGGAAACAGATGGAAAGTTTAGAGTAAGATGCACAGATATGTTATTTCCCCAGAAATAGATAAATTATTTACATACACCCAGCATCAAGCTAGGGGTCGGTGTGTTACCTTAATGTTCCTCCTCAGTGTGAGGAGACAATGCCAAAAATAAATTTACCTAAAATCTATACAGAAAAATAAGCGATTTACTACACACAGCAGCAGGACAGGTGTAAATCAGATGGATGCAGTTTAGTGAGGATCACTGAAATAACACACCGATTTACAATCTTATCAACTCTATACATACAATACATATAAACCCAGTGTACATATATGTCAGGGGCGGAACTACACTGGTGCAGGCGGTGCAGCCGCACCAGGGCCCCGACCGGTTAGGGGGCCCCTTCAAGCCTGGAGGGGGCCCCCAGCCGACCCCCACAAGCCGCCGTTACCAGTCGGGAGAGCGCAGCTCTCAGCGCGGCTCTCAGCGCGGCTCTCCCAGCCGACCCCGACAAGCCGCCGTCACTAGGCGGGAGAGCGCGGCTCTCCCAGAAGCAGCGGTAAGAGAGCTCTGTCGTCCCCCCTGCACGCTCTGTCCCAGCACCCCCCCCCGGTCCACACCTGCACGCTCTGTCCCAGCACCAGCACCCCCCCCGTCCACACCTGCACCAGGGCCCCCGGGGGTGACGGTCCGCCCCTGATATATGTACATATATATTTATATATCTGATCTGTTGGATACCCGGGTACCTTATCTAATAGTAAAGTTTAGTCCAATTACAGTCTGTACAGGCCTGGGGAAGTACTGTTAACGCAGTCACTTCCAATGGTCTTCAGCGCCAAAAATGAAAAATAAATAAAACACAACTGTAGTAATTAGGGATATTGTGTTCTCTTGTCTGAAGGGGGGTCTTAGTCTCTGTACCTTTTTGGGAGGCCAAGTGTGTTCACCTAGAGACACCACACCGAGGCCTGCAGTCTCACAGCAGAAATTCAGTCTTTTCCTCTCACAGTATGGCCGACCCGTCTCCTCTAAAGCACTCCTCTCCTGGCAGTAGTATACTCGTTTCTTAGGGTGCTTTCACACCACGATTTTTGTATTTCCGATGCTGTCCGAAAAAAATCGGACAGCATCGGACCGATTTTCGGATCCTATGGATCCCTATGGGGATCGGACCGAATCGGATGTGCACTAAATGCCATCCGATTTGGTCCGATCCGATTCTGCCCGATTTTGGCCGATTTTTTTCAGGAGAAAAAAATCGTTGCCTGCAACGATTTTTTCATCCGATTACAAAATCTGACAGAGTCGGATCGGACCAAATCGGATGGCATTTAGTGCACATCCGATCTGACCCGATCTCTAACATGGGGCCCTATGGAGAAAGGTCCGAGGAAATATGTGATGTTTCCTCGGACCCCATTTTACTGTACTGAGCAAGCTCAGTACAGTAAAAATGCTCCTGGGAGCACAAGGGTTAAAAAGAAAAAAAAAAAAGTTTATTCTCACCTCTCCCCGAGCCCCCGCCGTCTTCCGCCATCTTCCTCTAGGCTCCCGGTGGCTCCCGCAGGCTGCCGCAGGCTCCGGTGTCAGCAGAGGTGTACCTCTGCTGTTCAGGACCTGCGGTGATGTCACAGTCATGTGACCGCGGGTTCACCATGGTGAATGGTGAACCCGCGGTCACGTGACTGTGACATCACCGCAGGTCCTGTGTACAGCAGAGGTACACCTCTGCTGACACCGGCAGCCTGCGAGAGCCACCGGGAACCTAGAGGAAGATGGCGGAAGACGGCGGGGGCTCGGGGAGAGGTGAGAATAACTTTTTTTTTTTTTCTTTTTTTGCAGCCTCCGGCGCCGATTTTATGCCGGAATCGGGTGCCTATTTGGCACCCGATTCCAGGCATCAGAAGGGAGCCGATGCTGTCCGATTTATATCGGACAGCATCGGCTCCCTAAAAATCGTGGTGTGAACGCACCCTTAGCAGGGAATAAGTCTTTGGTCCCCTCCAGGGGCTCTGCTGTCCAGTGGATCAGTGTCCGGTCTCAGCTTTATCTGGCTCAGACTTCTCCATAGCCACTCTCCTCACAGCACCTCTGGAGACCAGTTTACCTCAGCCCAAACTGTCATAAAGTCCTTCCTGTCTCCGTGACAACCTCCTCAGCTGACAGCCCCCACCTTTTTTTTCAGGAAGTAAATTTTTACACACTCTTACATAGACATCATCCTAGGAAGAGGGGTCGGGGAAAGTGGTCGTTTCTACTGTGCACCCTAAGGGAGGACGTCCTGGGATCCGGGGAGACACCTCTGTTTTTAGCTGTCCAGGAATATACCTTCTGACTGTGACCAGATGTGTGGAAATAAATGTTCAGGTCCAGACCTGACAGTGAATTATTATGTATGAGTGGTTTCTAAACACACCAGGGGAAGATGTGTTGCTGGGGCTCCTAATTCCGGGGTTATTGGTGCATTTAGAATATCAGCCATTTGCAACCCTGTGTTATACTGACTCAAACTGCCCCCAGTACTAAACACCCATAACATCTTTTACATATCGTCCCTTAGAAGATGTGGACACCTTACTGATGTGCCTGGTTTAGGGTCCAGAGGCCCCTCATAAAGGGGGGAGTTGCTCCACAGTCACATGAATTGCTCTGCTGCAGTTTAAACCAGAGTTTATTTCCTTTGGTTCAGTCTTGGCTAATGCTGAAGCTGCTGTTGCTGCCTATGTGTAGGTGGCTCCGCATGTGGGGATTTGTGGGTTTGTCAGGTGATCACGCCCCTGGCCTTTAAATAGTCTCCCGTTCCTCTAGATGACGTCGCTGATAGAGTTTCTCTGCCTTTGACCTAGTAAGCTGAAGATGTCGTTGCACTGCTGAATATTCTTTGTGCTGAAGATTCTTTTTGAAGTTGCTGTTTATCCCTGTCTGTGATGGGAGGTGAGAGGGGGTAGCACGGGGCTGGTTGAGGATTTGAGGGCAAGGGTGGTGGCCCACACCTCATCAGCATCTCAGATACCTCTTGGTATAGGGCTTGCCAAGGATGCCAGTCCAAGGCTAGAGTAGCAACCAAGGCTTCCTTGCCCGTTATACCATCCTGCTTCCTTTCATTCATCTGCCACATGCGTGACAGTTTGCAATTACAGATGCCAGATGTTTCCTTTTAGGTCTTGATCAAGTTGGCACACACTATAGCAGGGGTTTTGGCCCACTCCTTTACACAGATCTTCTTCAGATCTTTCAGGTTTTGAGGTTGTCGCTGGGCCACATTGAGTTTCAGCTCCCTCCAAAGATTTTCTATTTGGGTTCAGGTCTGGAGACTGGCTATGCCACTCCAGGACCTTGAAATGCTTCTTATGGAGCCATGACTTAATTGTCCAGTCTGTATGTTTTGGGCCATTGTCATGCTGGAAGACTAAGCCATGGCCCATATTCAATGCTCTTACTGAGTGGAGGAGGTTGTTGGCCAAATTCTTGCAATATGTGGCCCAATCCAACCAATCTTCAATACGGTACAATCCTATACCCCTTTGCAGAAATGCACCCCCAAAGTATGATGTTTCTACCCCTATGCGGTTTTTGGGGTCGTAATTATCCTTCTTCCTTCAAACACTCAGAGTGGAGTTGATACCAAAAGGTTTATTTGGTTTCATCTAACAATATGACCTTCTCCCATGCCCCCTTTGGATCATCCACATGGTCATTGCCAAACTCCAAAAGTGCCTAGACATATGTTGGTGTGAGCAGGGGGACCTTGTGTGCCCTACAGGATTTTAATTCATGATGGTGCAGTGTGTTACTAACTGTAATCTTTGTGACCATTGTCCCAGCTCTATTCAGGTAATTGACCAGGTCCTTCCATGTGCTTTTGGACTGATTCCTGACCTATCTCAGAATCATCCGTACCCCAAAAGGAAAAATCTTGCATTGAGCCCCAGACTGTGGGGAAGATTGACAGTTGTCTTGTGTTTCTTCCATTTTCAAATAATTGCGCCAACAGTTCATGCCTTATCACTAAGTTGCTTGCATTTTGTCCTGTAGCCCATGTGAGGTAGCGAGCCGGGGGACTCGCTTGCTGCGTAATGACGCCAACACGTGTATAATTTTTCACGTAACTACCCGTTTATTTCTCAACAGCATCAATAACCGGGTTAGTACATTTAACATTTAACACATACACGTCACATAATACATTAATATTATATATAACATTGCACATATACCATTATTGTAACCCGGGACCGGTAACCACCTCTCTCCCCATTGGAGCTCTAACACTTGCTCCCGTGGTAGCTACGGCCTCCGGCCTATATACACTTTACACATAAATACATAAGTTACATTTCGTCGATGACCCCTCCGGGTTCATAACAGGGATGTGGGTCCCAATGGCGGTACCTGCCGCCTGGCTTTAGTCATCCAGCCTGATGACTCCATATATATATCCCGTAGTCAGGATTCCTGCCTTACCGGGACCTTACATACCACCTGTGATCCATCATACACTATCCATGGATCACATGCATCCACACATCCGCTCACAGCCCATCATAATACATCCATGGACTGTGGCTCCTCCATGGTCCATTACAGGGATTGGCAAACCTTAGTACCCAGGAAACTCATCCGTTACCTACTAGGAGGCCTATTACCCCTGTGTCTGGCACCACAGGCACACCCACACCATTAGAGGCCGTGGTTGAGGGACGGGTACCCCCTGCAAGCAGCAGGGCAAGCCTCCCTCTCGTCCCACCGGGACGGAAATCCTCCAATATCATCCACACTAGCTGCGTCACTCTCTCTCCACATGATTATACATGGCTCTTACATATAGGCCATCGTCTCTCATTCAGGGCAATTACCTAAGCCCTCATACACATATAGTTAACACAGGTCCCTCACTGACTTTCTAGTCGGACCTCGGGCGGCTATGCCCGCCTGGCACATTTCATACACCAGGTGCACAGTTCACACAAGCATTTGAGAAATGCTTTCTTACCGGGCACGGATCCGGGTCTCGCTACCTGTATCACAGGTTCCACCAGGCATCCCCACGGGCTCCTTTCCCAGGCGTGTTTCACCCCACGCCCGGACCAGTATCCACCAGGTTCAGCCATAGCTTCCCCTTCCAGGTGCTGCCACGACCCTGGACCTAGGCACCGGCATGGAGCTAGCATGCTCCCATTATTCCATCACACACAGAGCCCTGGACTGGACGGCTCTGCACTTTGGCTGTTCATAGATCACCATCCTCTCAGGCTGATCTCTGGCTGATAATGAATCTCTCAATCACTCAGCTAGCAGGCTCTTATCGTGCCTGCTACACCCACACTGACTCAACCAGCTGGGCTGCTAATCCTCCGGACACACCCACCTGACACACCCACCTGGGCTGTCAGCAATCACTCATTACATTCCTTTTCCTCAGGGCTTCCTCGATCTCATGAGCCACTCACTAGTCACATTAAACCTCATTGTGTTCAGGATAGGTTCACACAGCGTCATCCACTATCCAACCGGCCAGTGTGACCAGGATCATACCCTGATCCTGCATGTCATGCGCCCCGGCTATGGGGATCATGCCGGCGGTGCCTCACACCCATCCCAGCCTTTCGCAGGTCTACAATTTTGTCCCTTGAATCCTTAGACAGCTCTTTGGTTTTGGTTATGGTAGAGAGGTTAGAGTATGATTGATTGAGTGTGTGGACAGGTGTTTTTTTGTACATGTAACAAGTTCAAACCTGTGCAATTAATGCAGGTAATGAGTGCAGAGTATGAGAGCTACTTAAAGAAAAACTAAAGGCCCCGTTACACACAGTGATATCGTTAATGATATCGCCACAACGTCACAGGTCTTGTGAAGTTGTGGTGACCTCGCCAATGATATCGCTGTGTGTGACACGCACCAGCAATCAGCCACCCGCTGGGAGATCGCTGATCGTAACGAGTGGCCTGGACAATTTTTCAATTGGTGATCTCCCACTGTCCAGGCTGCTTCACTGTGTGTGACACGGGCAGCGACCAACGATCCCCAGACTCTGAACGATTCCAACGACCATCGGGTGTCGGGCGCATTGCTGGGTGATCGCTGGTAAGTCTGCCTGTGTGGCATCTCATCAGCGATCACATAGTGATGTTCCAGCGATCCCAGCCAGGCCGGATTGTTGGTGGGATCACTGGAATATTGCTATATGTAACATGGGCTTAAGGCTGCCTTCACATTTGCGTATGGGAATGCAGCGTATGCTGCGTTCCCATAAGCATTCAAACGCATGCGCACTGCGTTCCTATGTTTAACATAGGAACGCATAGTGCCTGCGTTTGCTGCGTTCGGGTGCGGATGCGGACGATATCTGCTCCTTCCGGTGTCCAGCATCCGCACCCGGGACGCAGCTTGCAGCATTTTTTTGTGCGTTTGGGGATCTTGGAAGATCAGCAAGCATCCCCAAGCGCACAAAAAATGCATTGCCGTCAATGGGTCCGCAGTGTTCAGCGCTTGACAGCGCGGGAGAACGCTGCGGACCCATTGAAAAATCTCCCGGTGGCCGCCGGTGATGTCACAGGAGCTCACCGACGGCCACTGGGAGATCAGCTGACCCTCTGCTGTCCTCCTTCTCCCCGCCGCCTGTAATCTCCTAGCGATGTCGGCGGGGAGAACAGCTGATGTGAAAGCTGTTTGAATCTTCCCGCGCCGACATCTCCTCTCAGTGTCGGCGCGGGAAGATTCAAACAGCTCTCAGATCAGCTGTTTAACCCCGCTGACAGTCCCGGAGCTTACCGGCGGCCGGGAGGCGGAGATCTCCGGCGCTGATCTCCGCCCCCTGCCCGCCCCCGGACAGCGCCGATTGGCTGCCGGGCTCCATAGTGATGTGTCCGCAGGCGGACATTATCCGCTGCGGACACATCATTTGGACCCTGCTTCTGACAGCGTTTGTGTCTGCATGCCATCAGCATGCAGACACAAACGCTAATGTGAAGCCAGCCTAACAGGTCTGTGAGAGCCAGAATTCTTGCTGGTTGGTAGGTGATCAAATTTTTTGTATCATGCATTAAAATATAATTTAATCATATAAAAATAAAACAATATGATTTTCTGTAATTTTTTTTATTTTACATTATGCCTCTCACAGTTGACGTGTACCTACGATAAAAATTACAGACCTCTCTGTTCTGTTATTGTGAACAGTTAAGCAAGATGAAGATAAAATTATCTCTAGAAGGTATTTGTATTTTTGGAAAAATTAAATACATTTATATTTTCATCTTAAATATTTTATAGATTGCAAAAAGGAAAATTGGCCAATGCAATAGTTTGGGCACTCCTGGAGATTTCAGTGCTCAGATAATTGTGCCCAAGATTTCAGATCTTAAAAGGAACCTGTCACCAGGTTTTAGCAACCCAATCTGAGAATAGCATAATATAGGACCCGAAATACTGATTCCTGTGATATGTCACTTACTGAGCTGCTCAGTGTAGTTTTGATAAATTCAATGTTTAATCAGCTGGAGATTATCATTAGCAGTGTACTTGGCCTGCTGCCAAGCAGACTGGCATATTCACAGACTGCTAAATGTGCAACAGAGAAAACACTAATTTTATCAAAATGACAGCAAGCAGCTCAGTAAATGACAAATCACTGGAATCAGGGTCTCTATTTCTACATTATGCTGCTCTCAGATGGGATAGCAAAAACCTGGTGACAGGTTCCCTTTAAATTAGCCTGTTAAGAATATGAATTGTTCACTATCATAATTAGGAAAGGCCAGGTGATGAGAATTTCACAGATTTAGAAAAACCCAGCCTCCTCTAGCATAAAACAGCAGCCATGGGTTCTTCTAAGCAGCTGACTAACACTACGAAAATGAAAATTGTGGAGGAAAACAAAGCCGGAGAAGGCTATAAGAAGATAGCAAAGTGTTTTCAAGTTGCATTTCTCTCAGTTCGAAATGTTATTAAGAAATGGTAGTTAACAAGACCAGTGAAGGTCAATATAAGGGCTGGAAGGGCTGGACCAAGCAAAATTTCAGTGAAAGCTGATTATAGGTTTGCTGGAGAGACAAATCAGAACACCCGCTTGTCTGCAAAAGAAATTCAGAAAAATTAACAAATTCTGGAGTTGTTACACATTGTTACTGTTTTGCTCCTGGTGTTTGAAAAATCGTTTTCTTCCTATATACTACAAATTACATCTTGTTCTCACATTCCCTAATAGCTGAATGTGTTATTAGGTTGATTACCAAATGTAAGGTCACTGATTTGAATAAAGAAGTAGCCGTGAAGAAGACTTCCCAAGATAAGAGAAACAGCATAATCCAGCTCTTCGTTAGTGGTCTCTTGGTCAAGAAAATTGCCAAACTGCATCATGTGAGTGCCATGACAGGTAGAAGAATTCTAAATGAAATCAGTTCATCCATTTAAAAGCGAAAAGGCAACAAGTTGACTTATCACAAAGTCTATCACTTCTGGTGGGACAAACACAACAGTGGAGGTTGCTCCTATGCTTCATAATAGATCATAGATGGCTATGCAAGCACCATTTGATACACGTTATACAAGTCTGGTATGGTGGCCTGAAAAAAAGGTGAAGAAGCCTTGGCTTCCATATCATCATAAGAAGTGTCGCCTTGAGTTTGCAAAAAGTTTGAAATGTGGACAGAGGACTTTAGAACAATGGAAATGGGTTGTTTGAAGCAATGAGACGAAAGTCAATGGCCTAGGTTCTGATGGGTGCAAATGGGTCTGGTAGAAGCAAAGGAAAAAGGGGCCAATGGATCGAGAAATTCAAGGAACTGTCAAGTTCGGTTGAGGAAGCCTTATGATTCAAAGCTAGAGGTGTTGGAAACTTGTCCAGGATCAATGGTGGTCTCAATGCTGAGCTATTGGTGTCTATCTTACAAGACAAGTTAATTTGTACACTCGAGCACTATAGGTATAAAAAGGATGACACATTCTTCTAGCAGGACAATAACTCGAAGCATATGTTAAGATTGATGAAGAAATTGTTCAATGACAATAAAGAAGGGGTGCTGGAATATACTGTATGATATACCTGTAGAAAGAATACAACAAGCTGAAAATTAAATACCAACAAATCAAAAATTCCATATAGAAAGAGATTCTCCTACTCGAGGAGCCTACACCTCCTAAGCCTATTCAAGGAGAAAAAAAGAAAAATAATATAATTAAATAAAATAAATAAATATATGTTGTTTTTACCCTCTTTGAAAATAAAACCATGTCTAGCCATAAATAATAAAAACAGATATAAACTTGCCTTCTGGCCTGGCTATTTATACTGAATAACAAAACCAACTTTACAATATTACACAAAACCTCACTATATGCAGATATACATGTATATATATATATACATATGAAACCCTGAAGCAGTATTGTATATACAGTTATGGCCAAAAGTATTGACACCCCTGCAACTCTGTCAAATAATACTCAGTTTCTTCCTGTGAAAATGATTGTAATCACACATTTTTTGGTATTATTATCTTCATTTAATTTGTCTTCAATTAAAAAAAACACAAAAGAGAATGAAGCAAAAAGCAAAACATTAATCATTTCACACAAAACTCCAAAAATGGGCCAGACAAAAGTATTGGCACCCTCAGCCTAATACTTGGTTGCACAACCTTTAGCCAAAATAACTGCGATCAACCGCTTCCGGTAACCATCAATGAGTTTCTTACAATGCTCTGCTGGGATTTTAGACCATTCTTCTTTGGCAAACTGCTCCAGGTACCTGATATTTGAAGGGTGCCTTCTCCAAACTGCCATTTTTAGATCTCTCCACAGGTGTTCTATGGGAGTCAGGTCTGGACTCATTGCTTGCCACCTTAGAAGTCTCCAGTGCTTTCTCTCAAACCATTTTCTAGTGCTTTTTGAAGTGTGTTTTGGGTCATTGTCCTGCCGGAAGACCCATGACCTCTGAGGGAGACCCAGCTTTCTCACACTGGGCCCTACATTATGCTGCAAAATTTGTAGGTAGTCTTCAGACTTCATAATGCCATGCACACGGTCAAGCAGTCCAGTGCCAGAGGCAGCAAAGCAACCCCAAAACATCAGGGAACCTCCGCCATGTTTGACTGTAGGGACCGTGTTCTTTTCTTTGAATTACTCTTTTTTTCTCCTGTAAACTCTATGTTGATGCCTTTGCCCAAAAAGCTCTACTTTTGTCTCATCTGACCAGAGAACATTCTTCCAAAACGTTTTAGGCTTTCTCAGGTACGTTTTGGCAAACTCCAGTCCGGCTTTTTTATGTCTCGGGGTAAGAAGTGGGGTCTTCTTGGGTATCCTACCATACAGTCCCTTTTCATTCAGACGCCGACGGATAGTACGGGTTGACACTGTTGTACCCTCTGACTGCAGGGCAGCTTGAACTTGCTTGGATGTTAGTCGAGGTTCTTTATCCACCATCCGCACAATCTTGCGTTGAAATCTCTTGTCAATTTTTCTTTTCTGTCCTCATCTAGGGAGGTTAGCCACAGTGCCATGGGATTTAAACTTCTTGATGACACTGCACACGGTAGACACAGGAACATTCAGGTCTTTGGAGATGGACTTGTAGCCTTGAGATTGCTTATGCTTCCTCACAATTTGGTTTCTCATGTACTCAGACAGTTCTTTGGTCTTCTTTCTTTTTTCCATGCTCAATGTGTTACACACAAGGATACAGGACAGAGGTTGAGTCAACTTTAATCCATGTCAACTGGCTGCAAGTGTGATTTAGTTATTGTCAACACCTGTTAGGTGTCACAAGTAAGTTACAGGTGCTGTTATTACACAAATTAGAGAAGCATCACATGATTTTTCTAACAGTCTCAATACTTTAGTCCACCCCCTTTTTTATGTTTGGTGTGGAGTTAGATCCAATTTGGCTTTAGGACAATTCTTTTTGTGTTTTTTCATTGAAGACAAATTAAATGAAGATAATAATACCAAAGAATTTTGATTGCAATCATTTTCAGGAAGAAACTGAGTATTATCTGACAGAATTGCAGGGGTGTCAATACTTTTGGCCACAACTGTATAAATACACACATGCATATTTTTCTACATTTTTGATTTGAAATCGGAATACACCTTTCCCGTTTTAGGTTAAGTAGGATTACAATAATTATTTATATTTGTCAAATGCTAAAATAATGAGACAGATAATGTTTTAAGGCATTTTATTACTTTCTGCAAAGTCACAAATTTACATACACTAAGATTACTATGCCTTAAAGCTATTTGGGACAGCCCATATGATGATGTCATGTATTTGGAAGCTTCTAATAGGGTTATTGGCAACATCTGAGTTAATTAGAGACACATGTGAATGAATTTGAATGCACAAATGAAACACACTGCTTCTTTTTATGTAATCATGGGAAAGTCTGAAGAAATCAGCCAAGATATCAGTAAGAAAATTATAGACTTGCACAAGTCTGGTTCATCCTTGGTTGCAATATCCAGATACCTTAAGGTGGGGTCACACGCGGCGATCTCGCCCGCGACATCGCCGCAAAGTGACGTCACAGCGATGCCACGGGCGATATTGCAAGTGCGTCGCGCTGTGTGACAGCGCGACGCAACTGCAAATTATCGCTGGTCGCAGGTTGACGGTTTATGAACATGTTCATAAACCTGTCAACCTGTGACCAGCGATTAGGCTGGATCGCGCCGTCTGACACTGTTGGCGGCGCGATCCAGCCTATATCGCAGCGTAACTGAGCCATCGCTCGCTGGGCTTAGCCCAGCCCAGCGAGCGATGGCTCCGCCCACATCGCTGCCGCGTCACCGGCAACGTCGTGCCGTGTGACAGCTGGCCTGCGATGTCGGAAGCGAGCGGGCACCTGCGCATCGCTTCCGACATCGCAGGCCAGATCGCCGCGTGTGACCCACCTTTAATGTACATCATTCTTCAGCACAAACAATTATATTCAAGTACAAACAAGATGGGAATGTCCAGCCATCAGACCACTCAGGAAGGAGACAGGTTCTGAGTCCCAGAAAAGAATGTGCTTTGTCCGACATGTGCATATCAACCTAAGAACAAAAGCAAAATACCTTGTGAAGATGATGGCGGGAATTGATAAGATTGTGTTATTATCCAAAGTGAAACAAGTATTGTATCAACATGGGCTCTACCAGAAAGAAACCATTACTCCAAAAAAACATAAAAAAGCAAATGCATAATGGAACCAAGACCTAACGTTTTGGAAACATGTCCTGTGGCCTGATGAAATTAAAATCAAACTGTTTGAACACAATAACCATTGTTACGTTTGGAAGAAAAATGGAGAAACCTGGAAGCCTAAGAACACCATCCCAACTGTAAAACACTAGGGTGGCTGCATCATGTAGTGGGGTTGCAGGAGTGACTGGTACACTTCACCAAATAGCTGGCATCATGAGGAAAAAAAATATGTGGCAATACTGAAGCAACATCTCAAGAAATCAGCAAGGAAATTAAATAGAAAAGGGAGAACAAAAGTCAGGTCCCATCCTCCCAGCTAAAGACCTTCACACTTCTCGTGGTTGATGTTGGATCCGGATGCCTCCGAGTAAGGGTAAAGACACACTAGCGTAAGGAATCCAATGCGTTATGCTAATAACCATCGGTTCAGGCTCTGGTGCGAGCATGAGCCAAGTGTCATGCACCTGTAATCTGATCCTGCGATCAGATCACAGCTGCGGAGGAGAGGAAGAGATTAATCTCATCTTTTCCATTGTCGACCTTGTCGTATATTGCGCTGCTCTTATATGTGTGCCAGTGCAGTGCGATGTTTCACTTGCACCCATAGACTTATATGGGTGTGAGTGATCTGAGATTTGCAGACAATCGCAGCACGCTATGTTTTTTTTTTTCTCGGCCTGTATATGGCTGAGGAAAAACTCACAGGTCTGAGCTGATTGATTAACATTGGCACGAGTGCAATGCAAGATTTCCTCGCATTGTACTTGTGTGAGTCCACTATCCTTAAGGTTATCTTTGGGAAAACTATGCCCATCCTCAACCCCACCAAATGTCCTTGATTGAATCTCCTGAGGAAGGGATCCATCGCAAACACCTACAGCAAGGGGCTTAGCAGACAGTTCTGACAGACACCATATCCTACCTTCAAAGATTGTCCAAGCCAACCATTCACCAGCAGGAATGTCTCTGCCGCTGTATATAAAGTTTTAAGCTAGTCCAAAAACCCTCCAGGTAGACCATACCTCAGAAGAGTGGACCAGAGGTAGTCATTGTTAACCATATCAAAGGCTTTTGCCTAATCCAGGATCAGCAAAAATTCCTCCAATAGGCCAGTTCTGCTCTGCTCCATAGTGTCCCGGACACTAAGAATAGCACTCAAAGTGCTCCCGCATGGAACTTTGCATTGTTGTACCCCTGGAAGTATCTGGGTTTCATATTTCATCAACCTATTAGAGTATCTTTGCCAAAACCTTCTTGTCCACATTGAGAACTTCTATGGGATGCCAATTCTCAATGTGGGAATGATCTTTACCCTTCGACAGAATACTCAAAGCTGGCCAATGAATCCCTAAAATACAGTTAAAAATCAATTGTTACTCCATACAGACCTGGTGACTTTTTGGACTGAAGGCCATCAATCAAAAGTCTAATGTCCTCTTCTTTGATTTCATCTGTGAAAGACAAGGACAGCCTTGTATATGAAAGCTGACATCTTCCCCTGATACTGTTCCCTCCTTTACAAGAGATGCAATTCTACAGTTTTTGTAAGGGTCAGATAAGAAGTTCTTCCCATAATCCCTCTCAAAAACCGAACACGTATGCCTATTGTACTAACGCCTCTTTAGCAAGGATTTCACCCTGCAGATTTCCTCCCGGCAATCTAAAGTTGAGACAAGATACTTGAGTTTCCTCTTCAGGTTCTGATATAGGCAATCCTTGTTCAGGCTTCTGAGCTTCGATAGCTGATGGAAATATCTCACCACCTAGTGTTTAAACACCTACCACCACTCAGACTTAGTGCTACTGAGGTCTAGCAATGGTACCTGATTCTGAAGAAAATCAATGGAAGACTGTCTCACCGCTGATTCATTATGAGTAATGAATTTAACTTCCAGTAGCCAAGGGTCTCTGGGACATTGAAGAAAAACATGATTAAATGGTTGTCGGAGAAGTCTACCTCCATCACCATTAATGGTGATGATACGGCCTCCTCCTTCAAATAAAACCTGTCTGTTCTTGACCTACAACTATTCCCTCCAAGATAGTTGAACTCTGTGTGGCTGGGTGTGCCTGATGTGGACATCCACCAACCAAGGATTACTAATTCTGCTATTCAATGCAAAACTGTTATAGGTCAGCCAATCTCTGAAACCTCCTCCATTGCAAGATCTCTTGATGTTATTACAATCCCCTCCAAATTTCACTTGCCTGCTAGAAAACAAGAAAGGTTTAATTTTTATCAACAGACATTTACAATGCCACTTGCATTAGGGACTATAGATGTTAACCCGCTGAAGCTCCTATCCACTCATGAAAACATCTAGGGCCAGGCACCTAAATTCAACTGACACTATTTTAAACAGAATTTGCTATAGAGTTCAGCTGCAAGAGACCAGTAAGGGTATGTGCACACAGGGAGGTTTAGGGCCGTTTTAGCAGCGGAAACCGCCGGTCGGTTTCCATCAGGTTTATGCAAATTTATGTTAATCCAAAAGCGGCTTTTGGATTAACATAGAAACCTATGGAAACCGACACCCGGTGTGCACACACCGGCGGTTTCCACATGCTCATCCGTTGCTAACCCGCTGGGTTCCCAGCGGGTTAGCAAAGAATGAGCATGTTCTATAAACCGGCCGGTTCTGCAGCGGCTGCAAGCAGAATCATGTGCTGCTTCCAGCCGCTGCAGAACCGACGCCACTAACCCGCTGTGCACCGCCGCACACCCGCCCGTCTTCCGCAGCACGGACCCGACAGGAACCCGGTGGACGGCTCTGGAGCTTCCTGTCGGGTCCCGCCCAGCCGCCGCCGCCCCTAACCCGCCCCCGTGTGCACATACCCTAAGGGTGCTTTCACATCAGCGGTTATTTCAAATCGCGGCAGACGTTAGAAAACATTAATGTTGCTAGCATTAAGTGAGATGCGTCTATATTCACAATTTTATTTTCTCAGCCATCTTGATGCTGACATTTTGTTTTTGCAGGAGACCAAGTTGTCAGATCTCACATCTGTATACAAAACCAAACAGGAGTAGACAAATTGGCCCTCTTAGGGCCCTTTCACATCAGCGGTTATTTCAAATCGCGGCAGATGCGGTGAAAAAAACGCATCTGCCGCGATTACCAAATACCGGCTGCACTTGCAGCGCGGTTGCGGTAAACGCCATACAAGGTATAGGCGGACTTGCGGCAGGTGCAGCAAGTGCAGTTTTGGCACTTGCGGCAGGTGCGGCCGCGAAAAAAACCGCAGTCAGCCGCGTTTATTTTCGCGGCCGCACCTGCTGCAAGTGCAAAACCGCACTTGCCGCACCTGCCGCAAGTCCGCCTATACCTTGTGTGGCGTTTACCGCAACCACGCCGCAACCGTGCCACAAGTGCAGCCGGTATGCGGTAATCGCGGCAGATGCGGTTTTTTCACCGCATCTGCCGCGATTTGAAATAACCGCTGATGTGAAAGGGCCCTAAGAGGGCCAATTTGTCTACTCCTGTTTGGTTTTGTATACAGATGTGAGATCTGACAACTTGGTCTCCTGCAAAAACAAAATGTCAGCATCAAGATGGCTGAGAAAATAAAATTGTGAATATAGACGCATCTCACTTAATGCTAGCAACATTAATGTTTTCTAACGTCAATGGAACGCGTACCAACGTCAATGAGTGATAAAGTTAGGGTCCTTTCACATCAGCATTTTTTGCTGGCTCCGGCAGATCTGGCAGATTTACTGCATCTGCCGGAACTGCCGCCTAACGGCCAATTTGTGGTACACATCCGGCAAGCCCCTATTCATTCTCTATGGGGCTTGCGGCAGGTGCGGGAAGTGCATTTTTGGCATGATTCGGCAAATCTGGCAGATGTGACCGGGCAAAAGAACTGCGTTTTTCTTGCAAGGCTGCAAGTGCCACAAGTGTAATGCAAGTTGGCCGTTAGGCGGCAGATCCGGTAAATTTGCTGGATTTGCTGTATTAAGTGAAAAATGCTGATGTGAAAGGACCCTTAGATAGACTTATTTTCCACTCGCCTGTTCACCCCCTCATCCCCTTCAGACAAAAGCATAACACATTTTCAAGCATGCAGACTCATCTATACTGCCCCTAGTGTTGCCTTTGTCCAGGGACTCTGGGATAGCACCCTCATGAAGACTTTTTTCTTGCCCCTTGAGAGTAAGGAAACCTACCTGCCACCATTTCTGCAACCCTCTATGATTTCCCCTCATCCCCCTCCATTTCCAAGGAAGGAGCATTAACCTGGAGAGCTGTGACCCAGTTGGAAAGATCTATTAGATGGTGATCGATTGGTCCTTCCTCTGGCACCTGATTCACGTTCAACAAGCATGATGGATCCCACTTTAAAAAGATCGCCAACTGGACCTTATTTTTCTTACCATCAGCCCTTGTCTTCTCACACTTTTTTTTACTATGCCATGATTGATCACTCTCATCCATGCCGTCAACATGTGAGGTATCTTTAAAAGATGTGGCGTCATTATTATCCTCCTTCTTGATCTTTTAAACCTCCTCATCTAATTCATCATCTTCAGGGCCACAGTTGCAGTTGCCGCAACTGCGCAAGTGCCAGAATGCAGCTTACCAAACTTGCCACACCTGCCACAAGCGCCATAGACAATGCATGGGGCTTGCCGCAAGCGTGCAGCAAGTGCGGCCATTATGCGGCAGATGCGGTAAATTTGCCGGATCTGCCGCAATTTGCAAAAAACGCTAGTGTGAAAGGGGCCTTAGCTGTATGAGATAGGGAAGAGAATTTCTCCTTATTGCCAATGTCTGGGCTGAAGCTGCTGTGCCCCTCTGCTGTAATCGCCAGGAATGGCAGCTTTATCAACTGCACAACACACCTCTTTAGCTCCCCGCTGTTTTTGCACACTGGGATAACAATAGGTTTCACAAGCTCTGACAAGAAGGGGTGGTTACACAGAAGGTGGAAGCAGAAACATCACACATTTTCACATAAGTTTAACTCACCACCTCTTTCACCTTCTTCTCTTCTGCTCCTTCTCCTTTTTGCTCTACCTTCTCTGGTCCTGGTCCTCTAATGGCACATATTCTGTGAAAGAAAACCGTGACAGGTCCAAGGGGAACTCCTGCACTCGGATGTCAGCCATTAGGAGTCTGCCAGCATATGATCACTGATGTCAATAGTGTTGCACTGTTTCTTGTTGTCCCTAGTGTCCCTGAAGTGGTGTTGAGTGGGAATGGTCCTGATCTGGTTGGAGGTTTGAGACCCACGCTGCTGGCACAGCTGAGTGGTACTTCTTGCTCCTCCTCTGTGGGTGGGACACTGACCTGCATCTTTCCTCCTCCTCTCTTCTGCGTGGACATCACCTTAATTCTTGTTACACCAACAAGGCATGGTAATGTAATGTGCACTCACTAGACCACTGATGGTGCAGTAGTAGCTGAATACCTCAAGAGACAGGAGAGTGACTTTCATAAAACCAAGGATATTTATTAAGGAAAGTTACACAAAGGGGAAAGGTGCCTGAGGGTACGGACACTCAATTAACCATACATTATGGAAACAATCGGCCTAGAGCCAGATCGATTCTAATAGGGTGCAGAGCGTCTCAGTCAGATGGGTGTGGCGACTGGAGCCAGATTTGGCGAACAGGGATTTCCAGAAAGATAAGGCACATTCCAGAAATGAACATTGCCCAGGCACCGCCCATAGGGGGAGGGTACCTTTTGTGCTCAGAGCAGTTCAGCACCCAAGCAGAGGCCTAATGGGGAAAAGGTGTATTGCTCCTATAAGTGTGTGCAGGATGCCGGGCGCGCATTTGTAAGAACATTCCCAGGAGACCTGCCAAGAGGATGCAGGTTCCTAGCAGAGAAGGAGACAGACGGTTGCATGGAACCATGACCAGGTTGAGCAGAACCAGTGGAGCTGCGTGGTGAGCGCCAATCTCCCTTCTTAGCAGAGACCGTCCCGTGGCCGAGGGCTTGACATTACTGATGCTTGCTGATACAGTTGTGCTCAAAAGTTTACATACCCCAGCAGATTTTTTTGCTTACTTGGTCTGTTTTCAGGAATATGAATGATAACATAAAACTTT